>DVZN01000857.1:0-11472 GCA_018237365.1 Caria ino melicerta
AACATTAAGTTTTTCAGAAAAACTGAAAAAAACTCATAGAGAACAAGTTGCCCGACCCAGCAATTGAACCCAGGACCTCTCGCGTCAATGTCGAACACCGACACCACTAGACCACATTCTAAATAAATTCTATGAGCGCGGTGACTATGGGCAAACCCCCTATACACTGGGGGAGGCTTACGTCCACCAGTGGACTGCTGATGATTGATGAATAAATAAATTAAAATATTTGCGCGCCATAATTTGATTTCGAATTGAATTTTATATTTTAACGAAATTTGACACTACGAATAAGATAATATTAAAGAAGTCACACTTAACCCACATTTCACTTTTTTATTGTTTGACATAGAATCCTGTTACTTTCGATATTGATCAAGAGATATTTAAGAATAACTTGTAACTTGAATACGAAAGCTGGGCACGGTAAGGCATGCGACCAAGTTTTTATGTTTTAACTCTCACCTAATTAATACACAGCCTACGTAACTTGACGGCCAAAACCATACCGCTCTCTATTAACTGATACTAATTTTTTTCTAGCAATATTAATAATCGGTTGAAGGAAATGTGTTTTTCAAATTTTCTAGTAAAAAGTTTTAATAAAATCTTTTTTGTTTGTATTGTTTATTACTGGCTGATTTTGATACTAACAAAAGGTGGCATTTTAAAAAAAATTATAAAGTAAAAAACAGTTTCCCGCGGTTTTTGGTGAGATCGCGACTAGACATGTACGTGGGTTTATTCATAAATTCATTACTTCGGGTAAATGCAGAGTAAAGTCATTTGTGTTATTTTGTTCAGTGAATGTGCAGAAATGAAGAATTCGTGAATAAATCAGTACATCGTGTGTTTTTTCGTTGCCACCAAAACTCCCTCGAAAAGAATAGGCAAGCTTGTTACCTCCTTGCCGGCCACCAAGACAGACTGACTGACGACTTCAATGACATGAAGACGCAGGGACTATGTTAATATATAATATGAAGAAAATAATGAAACGGCAGACTAGGCAGTATGGACTGAGATCCTTTGCTTTTCTCTAAAAGGGATATTTTAAGAATAAAAAAAGTTTCCCGCCACTTTTAATTTGTTTCTCTCGCCCCGAAAATGGGTGAATTCAACGAAAAAAATCAGTAGGTAGGTACCTACATGTTAAATTTTTTAAACGTTTATAGTCAGAACTTTATATGTCAAAGATACATCTCGCCCTAGCAGTCCAGATACGGATAAACGTGGCATCATTCTTAGAAAAGTTGAGTTATATCGACATATTTTTAAAAACATCTCAGAAAAAATATATAACCTAATCTTCTTACATATATTTTCACACGGCATATATCTTATAATTAGATGAAGTTTTGCAAGATAATTGATACTCATGCTGAGACGAGACATACTTGCGTGTAAAACAGTAATAATATTTTAGGTTACGGCCACCTACGGTTGAAATCTATGCCGGCATTAATTTACCTGTAAGAAATATAGAGCATATCTGTCATTTTCGCTTCATTCTTTACGTCGCTTGTCTGCGTTGTTAGATGAAAGTAAAATCCGTGGAGATCGCTTATAGATACGTTTAATTAATGGTTTCGATGGAATCGTGTAATTATTTTTATTTTAATGATTTACAAGGCAGATTCGATGGATTTTAGAAAGTGTATTGTTAATTTTCTTATTATTAAGATATGCTTGATGCTCTTCACGGCTTTGTTATGGGATAAAATATTTATTATCAAACTTGGCTACAGACGGGATATCATTGTCATTACATAGTATAAAACAAAGTCGCTTTCTGTCCCTATGTCTATGTATGCTTAGACCTTTAAAGCTGATTTGGATGCGGTTTTTTTAATAGATAGTGTGATTCAAGACGAGACCTTTAAAACTACGCAACGGATTTTGATGCGGTTTTTCTAATATATAGTGTGATTCAAGAGAAAGGTTTATATGCATTATAATTAAAATTAACAAATAATTACAAAATATAGTACCCACAAAATTACCAGCGATAGGATTTAAGGCAAACTACAATACAATACCCACGAATTGTCGTAATTACTCACATAGCACTCGTATGTAAGTCGTAATAGATGAACTACATATATAGACAGATACTAGAATATAAATCAGTAGTATATAATAATACTAGCGACTCGCCCCGGCTTCGCACGGGTGCAAAACTGGTACTAAATATACTACAGAATGTCTTTCTCTGACATCACATTAAAAACCTCTCAATTTATCAATGTTTTTCTATTGTTTTGTGCATTTATTTTACATAAAAACCTTCCTCTTGAAACTCTATATATTATAGAAAATTGCATCAAAATCCGTTACGTAGTTTTAAAGATCTTAGCATACATAGGAACAGACAGACGCGAAGTGACTTTAATTTATATTATGTAGTGATTCAGTGATAAATTTTGCTTGCAGCAATATTTATGGCAAGACTAATTACATACCAATCGTATGTATATTTGTTTATTTATGTATGTATTAGTATTTTTGGTATGTATTTTTATTCTTGTTATTTAATGTAAATACTTTTTCCGTTAAGGTAATTTAAAAGGTTTTGTGTATTTATCGTTTCTGTGAAATTTCCTTTCTCTCTTGGTTATATGGCAGAAGTCGCTTCGAGCGATAAGGCCGCCTTTTGTACTTTTTTCTTGTTTTTTTTCTTTACTTTAATTTTTTTGGTATGTTTAAAATTGTACAATAAAGAATAAATAAATAAACCTTATTAGGAAAATGAATTTAACAAATGCATAAAACATAACTAAAACACTTAAATATAAGTTAGTTGAGTGTATTCAATCTCATATCGAATATCATTTAAGTTGGAGCCAACATTCACCAAATCAATGATCGACCTCCGAGACGACACGCGACCATTGATAAACTTATCTATATTAAATTCACAATTCATTAAACAGTTCACCAAAATGGTCTATGAAACTGATACGTTTTATTAGTGAATTATGGATTGGAGTGCTTTTTTCGAGGTATGTTAATTGTGTTAAAAGTGAAGACATTCACCGCGCATTAACCAACTAGTTAACATCAAAACAGATGAAAGTTACGAGATAGTGTACACTTACGTTGGCATACTTATGTTTGGGCTATCAACATCTTTTGGATTCGCATATTTTTAGGCAAGTTTACTTGTTATTAAAAAAATAAAAATAAATAAAAACTAGTGACACGCCCCGGCTTTGCATGGGTGCAAAACTGATACTAAAAATACAAAAGAATATCTGCCACACTTATAACATTAGAAACATCTAAAATTATCAGTGTTTCTCTATAATTTCTCTATATTATACATGTATTTTATATATATATATATATATAAACCTTTCTTTTGAATCACTCTATTTATCAAAAGAAATCACACCAAAATCCGTTGCGTAGTTTTAAAGAAATAAGCATACATAGGAACAGACAGACCCGAAGCGACTTTATTTTATACTATACCAGCAGCCCGGCCCGGCTTCGCACGGGTTCAAAACTGATAGTAAATATACTACAGAATATCTCTCGTAGACGTCACATTAGAAACCTCTAAAATTATTTGTGTTTCTCTATTATTTTATGTATGTATTATACATATAAACCTTCCTCTTGAATCACTCTATCTATTTAAAAAACCGCATCAAAATCCGTTGCGTAATTTTAGAGATCTAAGCATACATATGGACAGAAAAAGCAATTTTGTTTTATACTATGTAGTTTTTTTTATAATATTGGATGGCGGACAAGCAGACGGATTTCTTGATGGAAAGAAATTCACGCCGCCTATAGACACCAAAGGTGGTAATGGAGCGCCGCCAACCTGAGGCCGGGATGTTAGGCCTCGTGCAAAAGTAAGTTTACCGGCTACCTTACCCTCCAAACCGGAACACGCAAACGACAAGCACTGACGTTATGGCGGCGAGAAAAGATAAGATCCATTCCAGATAGGAACTGGGTTCTGGGTTGAAGTTCAACTTGCATTATTATTAGCAGAGCAGATGGTTGGATTGCGCGTTATTGGAAAATCACTTTCACATGCACACGCACAGACAGACAAATGCGCGCGCGCACACACAATTTTTCCCAACAATCATCTGATTGTTGAGTGGTTGACGGGTGACCAGAAGATCCATGTTGGACTTTTTTATGGCTGATAGCTTAATGTAATGACTCTGAACTCCCTGATGGAAGGCGGAGACAAGGTCTAAGGTGATGGCACATTAAGTTAGATAAAGCTTATTCACTCGTACTTTAAATAATTCCACTCCTGTCTCTCTGTGCAATTATTAGATATTAATATTTAGAATTAAGTTTTTTCTCATTTTTTAAAGAAACAATAAAGAAATTTACTATTTATAGATACGTCATACGCGCCTAATTCCTCCGCGTCTTATTTCAATAAGTGAAACATTTCTATTGGTTAAAATCTTTCATTTTACCTTCAAGAGAAACATCAAAGTAATGTAGGTAATAAATATTAGCTCTTACAAGCCTACTCGTATAACAAGGTTATACTGAATATGTCTATCAATGTCAAATGTCAGAAAAACAGAACATAATTGTAAATGTAATTTTCCAAACTTTATTGGGAAAAGACTAAAATATAAAAGCGTCAGTCAGTGTACGATTTTTTGATAGATTTACGATACGCTGGGCTTATTGTGGGTGGAATAGTAGCACTTTTAAACCTCTGTGGTCTAGTGGTGTCGGTGTTCGACTTTGACGCGAGAGGTTCTGGCTTCAATTCCTGGGTCAGGCAACTTGTTCTCTATGAGTTTTTTCAGTTTTTCTAAAAAACTTAACGTTGCCTGAGATTGGATATGTGCCCGATTGGCGACGGACTTGCCACCCGTCACATCATGGGACCTAATATCGTCGGCTAATCGTGGGTTTATACTAATATGTAGTATAAACCTCTGCAACCCTTTCGAGGACATATGGGCGTGACGATATTTATTTATTTTTATTTTTTTATTTTTTTAAGATCTACAAAAAAAGTCACGGACGATATATGTTTATGTCTTAGGGATGACCCACAATAACTATTTTTTATCGTTTTCTGCTTTGCACCCGTGTAGAGGCGGAGCGGTTCGCTAGTACGTAATAAATCG
Source organism: Caria ino melicerta (assembly GCA_018237365.1). Classification (NCBI taxonomy): domain Eukaryota; kingdom Metazoa; phylum Arthropoda; class Insecta; order Lepidoptera; family Riodinidae; genus Caria; species Caria ino. The sequence goes on from DVZN01000857.1 coordinate 5,124, forward strand.
CAGATGCTCGACGTTTTAACTAAATTGCATTTACTAATACTCACATGTCGACTGGAACTAAGCAGCCCATTTATCTAAGGGTTGGGATATTATCTACTTGCTTGCAGATAGAGCCATTTGAAACACTAATTGACTATCACCAGCCATGTAATCGCCAATTCAATATGTAAAATACAGTTGTGTACGTGAGTGTGTCCATAAATCTCTCTTCCCCCCACTCTCTCATGTGTGTGAGTATGTGTGTATGTGCGCGTGTGTATACTGCCTTAGCAACCATTTAAATTCTGTTTAATTATTTTGGGAACGGTAAAACAAATTGAAATATATTCGTGTTAGCCATATATAAATGTAAAATATAATGAAAAGTATGAAAACTCTGCCCTGTTTCCATTCAGCCATTATATTCGTATCTGTAACAAGTCATCTCGCCGTAATTACTGTGCTGTAAACCAACCAAGCTTCAGTATACTCTGCAATGACATGTTTAAATGATCTCTTGACACACAAAGCTTTAATTACCTACTTGATTGTTATATTTTTTGTTGTAAAAAATCCGTTTTATTTGATTAGTTACCCAATTAAAAACAAGGGGGAATTTCTTTGTTCGATTGTATGTATTTTATTATCTATGCTCACAAATTAATCTGTTAATTGTGAACCGATTTTTAGAATTATCTTTTTGTTTGAAAGGAAACACTTCTGAGGTGATCCCATAAATTGAAACATGTATCTATACGACCTGTGAGTCGGTTTTTATACAGCTATATTGCGTTGCGCTATAGGCTTGCCACCTATCACATCATGAGCCCTAGTACCTTGGCTATTCGTGGGTGTTCTAGTATATCTACTGGACTTACGAGTCGTGGAGATATTAGCACATCTCTGCCTACCCCTTCGGGGATAATAGGCGTGAAGGTACCATGTTGCGTTTTAATAATTTTTTAAATTTTATTTTCGGTTCTCTTAAAAATAACATGATCTGCTTGCTCTTGATGAGTAAGCGCTAATATCAGCAAGAAGTCCGGTGTGCCACTAATAAACGAAATTATCCCCGATGCGTAGAAATAAACTAAGTTTTACCTTTTTATAAAACAGGTAGTCGCTGTGGAAGCGAGAAAGCAATAAACCCGTACTAATCCTATCATTCAAAAATACAATTTTATTATCTTTTTAAATACTTATAATTGAATTCCAGAACGAGTAGCGTGTGTTTTGACATCGAACCAAAATTGCTAAAGGGCTTTGTTTGCACAGGATAACATATTTTTTCGATAGTACCTTGTGGTTTAACTATGCACATGTAGGGACTTCTACATGTTTCAATTTGCAGGGATTATTTAATTCATCATTGCCTCTGTGGTCGAGTGGTGTCGGTGTCCGACATTGACGCGGAGGTCCCGGGTTCGATTCCCGGGTCGGGCTATTAGTTCTATTCACGAGTTTTTTCAGTTTTTCTGAAAAATATAACGTTGCCTGGGATTGGATTTGAGCCCGATTGGCGACGACATCATTGGACCTGATGTCCTCGGCTAATCGTGGGTACATACTAGTATGTACCTCTGCTTACCCTTTCGAGGATATATGGACGAGATAATTTTTTTTTAATAGGTGTTAAAATTTTTAGACTGTACGTGCATCTGATAGAAGGTTACACATAAAACAACGTAATTAATTTGGGTTTTCTGTGTTTAAATTCACTTATAAAGTTTACACGTTTTACCAACTATTCGATGTGTATTGAATATGTCAGAATGGCCTCCTATGTTACTATGTTACATATAAAGCATATATATCAACATTCCTATCACTATAAAATCTAGATATTACGGAACGAAGCTAGAACGGAGTTCGGATGCATAACAAAAATAAAAACGAAAAAATCATTCGGTAACAGCTTGGCTGCCTTGCACTATCGATAAAATATAACTTTTACGGTACAACAATAATATGGCTGTATATTTTGTATTTTGTATAGTACCAATCGTTTTTTTAAATAAAGGATATTCTTTAAAAATTTTCATTGGTTTAAAAAAGTTTATTTGAATTTTTGGAAATATTATATTATATTTGAATTTACTAAGTGAATAAATTAGCTAACTAAATATAAACTAACTACAAACAAGTTCATTCGAAAATAACTAGGAAAATAGGAGAGAAGGTAATAAAATTGTCAATTACTAGGCGAGCATACTGCGAAGGGAGAGAGGTTCACGGGGCGGACGTGGTGCGGCTTCCTGCGCTTCCTTGCGGAAATAGGGCCCGTTCCGGCCGCCGTCTAATGGCGCGTGCCTGTGATGTTATGAACGCCTTGTGCTCCCGCTCGTTAGTTCTTTCAACGATGACGAAAACTTGTTCGGTGTGCTCTCGCATATTTTTTCCTTTTTTTAAAAGAGGACTTTTGTTGTCTGTTGAGTTAAAAATAACTTGTATTGTACGTGTACATGATACAAAATAATGTCAAAATTATACTAATGTTCAACTCAATGTAGGTATTTTTTTTTTCAATTTAGGTTCAATTACCGGGTAGGGCAACTTATTCTGAGTTTTTTCAGTTTTTCTGAAAATCATAAAGTTGTATGGGATGGGAATGGGATTTGTACTCGATTGACGACGGAGTTGCCACCCGTCATATTATGGGACCTAATATCGTCGACTAATCGTGAGTGCATACTAGGTACGAGTATATATATTTTCATTGATACTAATATGCAACTCTGCCTAACTTTTCGAGGATATTTTTGGGGGTGACGATATTACTTGAACTTCAGGGATTATTTATACAATATGTGATCGTCTATAAAGGTCTTGTGGGTACATATTATACATAATGTGCTTACTAAAATTAGGCACTAAACATATCATATGTATATGTGTGTATATAGCACACTAAACAATCCTATTTTTCCTGCGTTATAAAAAGCTGCAAACTCTGCTTTTCTCGACTTAAAAAGATTTCATTATGATTGTATTTTTATGTTTGGGTTTTGGTTTGGATGAATTTGCATTTAAATATGAAAATATGAAAAAATAAAAAAAATAAAGTGTTTTTTGTTTTTTATATTTGATTTAAGTCGTATAAACTCAAAAACAGAAGTATACTGAAAAATCCCTTCCAATTAATACAGTCTCCAAATCGCTTCATTGTAGTGATTCGTGTAACATTCCCGTTTCGATAAATACGCCGACGAACTCTTGTTCAGTAAAGTACTTTGATACATTTTCCGTTGTAAGTGAGCACTGTATAGATGGTATATAGCTACAATCGTGCCGAGACGCCTCGCTCTTCAACGAGGTGCTGACGGTCTGTACTACGAAAAATGAGACTTGATACTTTTATTTTTCATTCTATTTTAAGTGGGTTTTTATATATTTTCTTTTTTAAGTGAGCATATTATATACAAAAAAGGTTGTATAACATTTTCTAAGGTGTTCAGAAAAAAAACGTCTTAATACTTTTGTTATTTTTATACTCTTATCTATACAAATACAACATTCATGTCTCACATATCAAAGTAACAGCTTTTTATAAAATACGCGTGTCCGATGGGGTTTCAAGGTTTAGTTGCGAATGCTGCAGTCTATTCGTTATAGCACTTTATGAAGGGGTCATCCAGATTATTGCGACGGCGAGGTTATACCACAAGGAGAATATTCTGCATTAGTTTAGTATTTTTTGAAGGAAATACACTATACTACAAATACACTACACTCAATACAATAAGGAATTATACTACAAGTCAAGTAGATTGTAAAAGGGGGGCAACGATTTATTTTCACTAAAATCGTTACCTTTTACCAGATGGTAATAGGTATATATAAATATATTTGTATAGGCCGACTACCCATATGTGAAAGCTATGTTGCTTAGTTTCACTTACGTACTGCACAATACCGAATAAGGGAGGTTTTTATTTGAAAGTACAAATTATATTATAATAATACAAAAAATATTTGAAACATAAACCTTGGTCAAGAAATTTTCTTTAAAAATACACGTTATAAGATGGCAAAGATGGCAAAAAGATGTAATATTATATGCATCGCTGTCCTGTGGCGGAAGTGTTAGTCCTAATGTGCAAGATGTGCGAAAACTCACACTCAAGCCACACTAATTCAGGTTAGTATATCAACGCCAAATCATATTTTCTATGATTTTTATTCTTCATAAAACGTGGCATAAAAGTAACCCTTCTGTCATTAAAATAAGATTGCCAAGGTTCATGTGTATTGGGACGGGGTATCTGTGACACGAGACCAGCGATCAAAAGCCCCTTAAAGGGCAAGAGGCGCCCTCCATCTGTCACCCTCGTTACGCGTATGATACGTCGTAACGCGGGCCCCACTTTTTATATTACTGCCAATTTTTCCTGTTCACTCCAACTTTTCTTTCATATTTGAGGAATTTATGTTTTTTTATTATGTAAGGTTGTTTTTAGCACCTCTGGTGTTTATGGTTTTGCGGTGTTTTTATTAAAAACGGTGTGTTTTGTACTTTAAACTAAAAGTTGTGTGTGGTTTCGAACGTGTCATTTAAATTAATCTACATTCTACATGTCACTTTATACAACCCATTTTGACGGGACGAGACGGGAGTTTTTATAGGTAACAGTCACATACGAAACTCACTACACCGTCGCCGAGACCGGCGGACAGAAAAGACCCCCCTTTTCTGTCCGGCGTCTAGCGCCGTGTGCCGGGCCACAGATATCCCGTTCTCCAGTAGTCAGAACGCAGCACTAAGCCAAGGTTCGGTCTCACAGGAGACAACCCTTAGTGTGGGTGTTATAGACCCATTCCTAAATAAATAATACATTCTCGGGTTGACCACTCTACTCGTCCAAAAACACACCGCCATTGCGAAGCCACTCTGGCTGGTAACAGTTGTCATTTCGAATAAAAGGGAGTTTTATCTAAAAAAAATAAAAACTATCTTTAGTAGTCAGTTCTATATGAAAAGCGCTCGTAAAGCGCTACATAAATTATCTTAAGCTTATGATTTCCTAACATAAATATTAATAGCAAGCATAGGATTTTCGACTTCGTTATTAGAAGCTGAATGCTCTTAATTATATGCGGCCGAGGCCAAGTGACAGATAAATATCGTTGGGAGAAAGCTAGAGTAGTATCTGGAGTTTACACTCTTATCTGTGACCTGATGCTAATGTCAATATTGCTTACTCACTCTGTTTGGGCCAACTTCTCTTTACGTTTGTAGTACTCTTTTATGTCACCCTAATTAGACAGAGAGGTAGGCCCAATAGGTGTCAGATAGCTGTTTTCAATATTGACACTTTAGATCAGTAATTCTCCACGAATTGTTACGAATGTTGTTGTTGTGTTACGATCACAGGTAGTTAAGTAAAAAAAAATTATACATACATATTACGTATCTACCACAAAATAGCTCTGAAAAATATGTCAGGAATTTAATTCCCAAGTCAGGGATTTTGTCAGGAAAATTTAATTTTGGATCTGGTAACCCTTTCTTTTGGTAGCGTAGCGTAGTGGAAAACCCTAACATTACGTGTAGTGGGCCTGTAGACGCAATAACCGTTTCCCGTCATGTTTAGACGCATTGAGCGCTGGTTGAGGCTTTGGGTGTTTATTTCAAAGTTGTGCTGGGAAGTGTCAACGTGTTGATCTATTGGGGAGTTCTCGAGAACAGTATTAATTCAATTTTTATATCTATTCCCACAACTTAGGATATCATGTATCCCACTTTTGTTTTCAGTATTCTCAGTTTATCCCTGTAACTTTAACTGTCTACCAGTGAAATTTCCGTCAAAATCGGTTTAGCCGCTTCGGAGATTACTTGGAAGTAACAGATTGACCGTCGAAAGCTGAATCTCTAATCTATAGACAGATCATCTCTTATTTTTTTCTTCATTATTTCGTAGCGTAGTGGAAAATCCTTACATCACGTATAGTGTGACTGTAGACGCATACGCTAAGATTAGAGAGAGTGCAAAAGCGTTTTATGTGGCACATTGCCTATAGTAGTGGCATGGCAAATAAATATACATCTTATAAATCAAGATTAAAAAAATTTAATATGCAGTCACTGGAAAGTCGTAGAAAGCTTCTGGACGTTTTGTTTTTCATTAAGGTTCTCCAATACGAAATTGACTGTCCAAAATTTTTGCAAAAAGTTGGCTTTCGAGTGCCGAGAACTAGTCCTCGTGGTCAAATCACTCCATTATGTCCACCATTACGAAGAACTGTCGCAGGTGCGAACTCTCCGTTACCTAGGCTGTGTAAAGTAGTCAACGAGTATTGCAGTTACATTGATATTTTTACTGACTCACCTAACAAGTTCCGCAAAATCTTTTCAAGACTCCAAATAGATTAG
>DVZN01000858.1:0-11471 GCA_018237365.1 Caria ino melicerta
TCTTTCTTTAATTTTTTTGTTTTTGTATATATATCGTCTCTGTGGTCGACTGGTGTCGGTGTCCGACTTTGACGCGAGAGGTCCCGGATACGATTCTCGGGACGGGCAACTTGTTCTAAGTATGAGTTTTTCAGTTTTTCTAAAAAGTATAACGTTTCCTGGGATTGAATTTGTGAATTGAATGTGTGAATTTGGCGACGGATCGTGGGTGCATACTTGTTTGTACCTCTGCCTTTACTTTCGAAGATATATGGGTGTGACAAATTTTGTATATATGCTGTGGATATTTGTTTTTAAAAAAATGTGTGTTTTTTTTGGTTATAGTTGTAAATCATGGACAAAAAACCCAATTTATATCAGTTTGTATTATTGGGGATTAGTGCGGATTAGTGTGGATTAGAACGGATTACCTTAATACTTGTGAGAAGAAATATAACGAGTAGAGACATATGGTACATACCTGAAACAAAAAAATCAACATTAATATTATTTTTAAGGTTATGATTTGAGCTTATATTTAAGAAACCATCTTGCCTGTCAGCTTGAGCCTCGAACCGATATGTATCCAGCTTTACTTATTCCTGCCACAGTAATGACAATGCTTACCGATAACAGTATAGATCCAAATATTTAGAATAAATTTATGTTAACACTAGCTGAAATTCACGACTTCCTCCGCGTGATCTTTTAAAACATTTAAAGATTTTTTTTGCGCTGAGCCTTAGGTCTTTTTCGAAAATAAAAATTAAATATTACACACAGACATTCCAGATTTATTTTATTTCATATAAAAAAAAAACTGTCTTCAAATACAGACGGACAAGGAAGCTTTCCTACGAATACGGAAGCCTAAACATTCGTTTCACTTTAGCGATGACGCTAATTCTGCTGCGTGCTGTCCAAACATATTTTAATCTTTTGCTATCTCATTCAAATAAATAAGAATAAACAGAGACAGGACATATTTAGCGCTGTCAAATTAGTAATCGTGTACAAACTTGCTAAGATTTTAAACTTTATATTCTGAGCTAGAGACTAAATGTTCATACAATTTTTAGAGCATAACTACTAAGTGACACCACTAAGCTCGTCTCGTCTCTTTCTATTTCTGTAAGTTGAAGGTAGATAGCGCTAACTTAAAAATAGTTAAGCCGATGTAAATCAGACTCAGCGTTAATAGAAGTCGAACGCACCGCAAAATTCAATTAAAAACTAAATCATACAATATGTTACCCAATAATGGCCACCAGTTAATCCGTTTAACCAATACGAATTAATAAAAGCGAATTCATACATCAGCATAAAAGTAATTAAAGCGATATTAACGAGGCACATTCATTGTGTATCCGCAAACCCGCATATTGTGCACCGTTTGAGTACGACTGCCGGAAAAGGACAATATTAGCTCGATTACTGTTTTTCAAACCATAAGTTAAAACATTATTTCAAGAAACTTTGATTAGTGAAGGTTTGAATAGATAGAGAAGGTTTAGAATTTGCAAGTAAGTAATAATTGTATTTGTTGCAATATTGAAAAGAAAACAAGCAGACGGATTTACTGATGGTAAGAAATTCACGCCGTCTGTAGATACCAAAGATGGTAATGGTACGTCGCCAACCTGAGGCCGGGATGTTAAGCCTGGTGCAAAAGTTATATATTTAAAGTTTTATAATTTTTATAAATTGCCTGTGTGGTCGAGTGGTGTCGGTGTCCGACTTTGACGCGAAAGGTCTCGGGTTCGATTCCCGGGACGGGCAACTTGTTCTAAGTATGAAATTTTCTGAAAAACATAACGTTGCCTTGGATTGGATTTTTGTTTTGGATTGATTTAGATTGTATTGTAATTTAGTAATTTCAATACACTACTCACTTCAAAAAATTTTACACACACATACATACATATCTTCACAACAAATCCCTTATGGAGTATACATAGAGCACTGAGTGCAAAGTGTCACGACTCCTACATACTAGCCTGACTGTACAAATTTGTAATTTATTGAAAGACAAGTGTTGTGTTGGCAAAAGACAAAACACAAAACAAGGTATTTATTAAAACAAGTTAGGTGCAAGTTGCACTGGAATAGTCAGACAGCACTGTCTTCTAGTTCGCCAAACGCGGCACCAGGCAGGTAATAAATAAATCAGAACTAATTAAACTGTGACAAGGCGCTGCACAGACACATTATCGCTTGATTGCTGCGTTAATACGTAATTTGTGGAAAGTCAAAGTGGCGAGAAGCAACAATAATGGGATAAACTATTCATTTTATTAATGTTAGTACAAGACGATTATAATAAGGTAATATATAATCTGTATTTTTTTTGAATATATAACGCCAAATTTGAATTGAATCGAATTGATGGAATTAGTAAAGATGACCTAGGCTTTCAGTTCTGAATTTTCCTAAACAATGGAAAAAAGGATATTCGTGCTGTAATAAAATAAATCAGCGGTTTTAAAGTACCTTCACGCATATTATACAAGAATGAGTAGGCAGAGGTGTGCTAGTATCTCCATGACTCGTAAGTCCAGTAGATATACTATAACACCCACGATTAGCCAAGGAACTAGGGCCCATTATGTGATAGGTGGCAAGCCTATCGCCACTTCAGGCACATTCCAATACCGGGCAATGTCATGCTTACTCAGAATAGAAAACGGCAACCTATAATAAAGCCAAACTTGACTGTGTTGTGGTAATGCTGCTAAATGACGATGTCGTAGTGGCCGTAAACTAGTAATATCAGAGGTTGGAGAAAAGGATATATCGAACTCGTTGGTCGAGTGGTGGGCGAAGTCACCTTACACGTAGACAAATAATAAGTCTCGGGTTAGATGTCTGATACATATATCGTCAAGCTCATATATTTTCAAAAGTAAATCAGACTGTAAAATGATATATATAGTTTTTCTTTCATGAGCTATCTCCTCACAAGTAGTCGGTTATACTGTCTCCCAGTTGTTCAAACAGTACCCCAGGTAGTTAATATATAAATCACAACTAATGAAACTGTGATAAGACGCCACAAAGACGCATTATCGCTAGATTGTCGCGTTAATGTGTAATTTGCAACGAGACAGCCCTCGGTGCTTAGACGCGGTAATGTGAAAACTTTATTTGTACACGATAACGTGTTGCACGGCTCGGATAATAAATACTTCCTGGTGGATTATCTATGTGTAGAAAATATAAATGATTTACTAGGTGGTAGAGCTTCGCACCGGCTCGCTTGGGTTAAATGGTACCACCGCCATACCCGTTCCTGCCGCCATAACGTCAGTGGTTGCCGTTAACATGTTCCGGTTAGGAGGGTAATGTAGTCGGTAAACTTACTTTTGCACGAGGCCTCCCCGTCTCTCCCATCCCCGAGTCAGGTTGGCAAGGCACCATTTACACATTTTGCTGTGTATAGCACAATATGATTACTATGAGAGACATTCAGCAGTATATTAGGTCTTAGTTTAGCCCCCGTGCGAAGCCGGAGCGAGTCGAAGTACTCTATAAAAACATTTTGACCAACAACACATCGACGTCGTCTGCAATATCTCCAACAATATGTACCATCACGACACACACGAATTTGTCAAACAGCCAACATATACCTGAACGAAGGTGTATTGTTTCGAAGTTGTGTTGAAACTTAGCCAAACCCGGCCAGTAACACTACCCTAAAACTAGTCCCAGCGCAGTCTACAACCTGTCTCCAATATAAATTGATCAATGTTATAACTTCCACCGAAAACTGAAGCAATATGAATCTGCCATGGGACTTGGCGATGATACAAATTGTTTAAACTTTATATAAACACTAGCTGTTGCCTGCGACTTCATCGAGGACTTAACTTTATTCCTTTTATTTTCAGAGGACTTATCTGACACTGTCTAATTAATTAGGTCTTCTAAATAATACATTTTAACTTCAACGATCTCCAACTGAAAATATCACTTAAATAATGGCAGATCAAACAAGTTGGGAATCGCACCCAGGTCTTTGTGAGTTTAAGCCGACACCCCGAAGCTACTATACGTATTGACGAAAAACTGAACTTCATCATTCAGTAGAGTCAGCACCTAAATAAACTCGACTCTTGGCAAGTGGCAACTATTGTCGCCGAGTTAATCGAATGGCCGTAGATATAGTGTGAGTGTCGTTTTAATTTCGCGTGAGAAGGGTCGCGCGGGTCCTCATTCTTACTCGAGGACGTGTTTGACACGATCTAATACGGGCCTGAGAATAAATGTTATTCTATTGATATTTGTGGGGCTTCCCTCTCCGTTTTTATTAAGTTGTCTTATGTTGGTGGAAAAGGAAATATGGTTTGTTTACACTGTGGCCTCAGCGTGCGTATGTATAGGCGCTTGATAAAGTTTATCTTTATATTGTAGTCTTGGGGGTATGCTTTTCATGGTATTCAGTACGAGACATACAGGCTCTCCAACACCTCGTGCCTTTATGCCTCTGTACTCAAGTGGCGTCAGTGTCCGATTTTGACGCGATTGTTTTTCAAATTATTCTGAGTGAGCTGGACATTGCCCGGGATTGGAATGTACCCGAAATGGCGATAGGCTTGCCACCTATCACATCGTGGTCCCTAGTACCTTGGCTAATCGTGGGTGTTCTAGTATATCTACTGGACTTACGAGTCGTGGAAATACTAGCAAACCTCTGCCTACCACTTCGGGGATAATAGGTGTAAGATACTTTTTTTTCTTTTTTCTGCTTTTTTTTGATCCGTTTGAACATAAGTGGACGCAACTTTTTCGTACAGTTTGTATTTATTTTTTTAATCACGCAATATGAAGTGTATGTTTGTCCTACTATTGTTATAAACGCGAAAGTTTGTAAGTATGTATGTATGGATATTTGTTACTCTAACGCAAATACTGCTGAACCGATTGTGATGAAATTTGGTATGTAGGTAGCTAAAGTCTTAGAATAACACATAAGAATAAGAAGAAGTATAAGAATTGCTTATTTCTGGAATATTGTTATAAACATAAGCTACTTTTTATCCCGGAGTTTCCGGGGGATCGGGTATTACACGGGAACAACGATTATTTATTTTGTCCCACGCGAACGAAGTCGTAAGCAACAGCTAGCAGTAAATAATTAAACAGGGCCTGTAATGTGCGCAGAAATGTAGCATGTCGTTTTATATTGTTTGTAAGTTTGGTCGTCTCAAACGATACGACGACGAAACCCCGGAGCCCGCTATATGATAGTGAGCCCACAATTTGCGATGGTGCACTGTCATAACGAAGTGCTGCAAGTAGCTGTTCAAGCGTAGTTAATAACTACGCTTGAATAGTTATTACAAATGTGTACGTTGTGAAATAGAGGAGTTCAAATGTGCTGTGAAGTGTCAAACATAATGCGACTGTTGTTGGACTTGGAATATTCGACAGAGGTACGTACTGTCGGAGGGGTCGGTGAAGTCAGGCAGGTCCACGGCGCGCGGCGAGGCGGGCGGCGACGCGGACGGCGAACGCAGCGCCCCCGACGAGTCCAGCTCCAGCGACGACACCGACGCCGAGCCCGAGCTGCTCGCCTTCTGCCAGACACACACCTCGTACGCGCCTGTGGCTCGCGGTCCCCACCCGCACTTACTCCACGTCAGCTAATGTTATATTCGACCTCTTGTGGAGTAACAGACGATGCTGTGCACCAACTATTTTACTTCAAATTCATTTCACAGTTAACGACACGTCAAAATTTAATCAACTTTGTTCAATTTTGATCTCCATAAACCACACAAGTGCACACCCAACTCTACGGATTTTTAGCAAACTATATACATATTTTTATAAGCTTGGAAGACAAACAAGCAGATGTAGTCCCTGATGGTAAGAAAAACACGCAGCCTGGTGCGGTGCCGGCCTGAAGCCGGGATGTTAGGCCTAATGCAAGGCCTAATCAAATATGAGTTTGATAACATTCTAAATTGTCTGTTTTAACACAGACATATGATGGATTTTTCTAATAGACAGTACAAAGAAACATAACTCTCCTAATCCTTATAGACAACTGCCTCTAGTGAACACCGTACAAATTAAGGAGCGTCGCAACCTGCGGCCAGATGTCACGCTGTTGTAATGTATGCCGGTCGATCTAACATTCTATACCAGTGGACTTGATAGCTATGCGCGCCTCTTACTCGCTAGCTGGCAGGTAGGCAGATAAGAGAGAAGACCCAGACTACAGAAAGTAATATAATTTACACTATTCATCGTTGGCACTTGGTAGAACTTCGTTGTTAATATTTTGTATTAAACACTTGTACTGTTCCACATTTATGTGTATGTACAAAACATTAACAGAAAGTAAGCAATAAACACAAGAAGAAGAATAAAAACATAAAAAGTACGTGTTAGAAAAATAGTCTGACTTGTCGTGAGTGCGGCCGGCAGCCGGCGGAGCGGAGCGCACACCGCGGGCTCGTCTCCTCGCTCGAGCTCGTCGCCTCTGGAACACCATCCCTTTGTTACTGTTAGATTCTATGGTAGGAATTGGTTTTGCGAAATTGGCAACTTAAGACTTCACGGATTACAAACGAGTTTCTAGCTGTCAAAAACAAAAAGTTGTTTGTCATCATTTTACAGTCGGATAAAATAATAGTACAAAGATATGCTATGTTGCTAGGTCCACTTTCCTAGTTAATTATTTACCACAAACAATCCATTAAATATTGCGTGAAATCAAAATACAAACTTTACGAAGAATGTGCGTTCATTCATCGGATTATATGCAAACTATGTGTATATTTTTGTGTGTATGTGTGTTTGTATATTTGTGTGCTGTGTGTCTGTGTGTGTATGTTAGCGTGAACATGGTGGATGTGGGCGTGTTCTTATTGCACGTGGTCGTGGTAGGTGGTAGGGGTGGTGGGCATGAGCGTAGTGTGCGTAAGCGTGAAGGCACGCCAGTTTTGGCGTGGGTATTTTGGGCGTGGTTATTGTTGGCGTGGGTGTGAGCTTTGTGGGCGCTGGCGTTGTGGACGTAGGTTTTGTGGGAGTGGGCGTGGTGTACGTAGCTATTGTGAGCGTGGGTTTTGGGGCGTGGGCACTGTAGACGTGGTAGTTGTGGGCATGAGTATAGTGGCCGCCAAAAAATAACTTATGTAAATAAATTTATCGTTACAAACATAGCCTTTTTAATACAGTTGGATAAAAATAATTTAATATACTGCTGGTTATTATAATGTGCTTCTTTGCGTAATTTTATGACAAAATATCCATTTAATATTGCGTGATTGAAGAATAAATAAATAAACCAACTTTATAAAAAAACATAGCCTCCGTTTTGGCACAGTTAGGTTTTTACCCAACTGTGCCCAAATAGAGGCAATGTTGCTAGGCAATGTAATATACTGTGTTGCTAGGTGGTACAATCTACAAATGTTCCAAATTTCATAAAAATCCATTCAGTAGATTGTGATTGAAGAACAAATTAACAGACAGGCAGACACTTTAATATGTATTTATAAAACATATTCAAAATGCCAGCGTAAGGTAATCTGTTGGGTCTAATGTACCTATACATTTCGAAAGTAAGTTATTTGGATTATATTTTATACTGAGTTGGTATGTCTATAATTTCTGAACTACAAAACTTATAACCTGGAAAAAATAACAATTTGTAAAGTATATCCTTTGACAAGAAAAAAGAAAAAAATCAAACTATCCGTTAGTGTATTATAGCCAAGTTTACATTTTGACTTTTTCCCCTGTCCCTCGGTAACTCCTTTAGGAAACAGGATAAAAGGTCTTCTATAAACCTTCCTTAAAATATGGAGTATCTTACATCCAAACTTCGTTACGATCGATCCAGTAGATAGAGGTGTAAATCGCGGCCGGGGTACAGACAGACAGACTAAAATTCTGAAAATCTCAAAATATGTTCTGCTGCCCATTTTTTGTCGTCTGGGCTATTTTTATTTTGAAAACCGATGCCCTGGATCGAAAGTCCGTAAACAACTGACGGCATACTGCATGCTTCATCCACGCTAATCAGTGATGAGATTGTATATTCTATGGAAATTCCATAAGACATTATTTCCGGTTGTTCTCATCTTGCCAACGGCGAGTACTTGTATAGGCATAACCAAGTAGCCAAGATTATCCAACAACAACATGTTGGCTCAACAACCATTGTCCTGATAGTCGTGTCTGTAAACGGTTTCGTGGCGTCAACATCTAAGGAGGCTTTCGCTACCTGTTTGGATCAAGGGCCGGATACAGAGACTTTTTTTTATTAATTGTAAATAAAGGATATAATAATAATAAATTATAAAGACGAATAATTACTAAAAATACATCAAGAAGATCACTGTCGCCGTATGTCAAGCGTGCCATCAACCCGGTAAGTCTATCAGACATGTGATTTCCGGTTGCTCTCATCTTGCCAATGGAGAGTACTTGCACAGACATAACCAAGTGGCAAAGATAATCCCATAGCAACTTGCTCATCGATATGGTTTTGTAAATTCTAAAATGCTTTATTACAAGTACACACCGGAATCAGTTCTAGAAAGCGGCCACGCAAAGCTCACTATTCTTGCCAATAAGCCTGATATTGTGTAAATAGACCGGTTAGAGCGCCAGGCATTTCTTGTCGATATCACCATCCCTTGTGACGTTAATCTTGTGAAAGCTGAGACGGACAAATTTTTAAAATACACAGACTTAGCTCATAAGATCACAGAGATGTGAAATGTTGACTCGAGGATAATTGTACCGATAGTCGTATCCGTAAACGGTCTTATAGCGAAAAGTCTCTACCAACATCTTAGGAGACTCTCGTCGCAGACCTGGGTTACCTGGTCACGTGGACGAAGGCGAAAGCTAGAAAGTAGAAGTAAAAGCTAGTATACAATATATACGCTTTTTTAACCTTGTCCCGATAATCTCAGCATGTTGTTTGAATGAAAGGATGGGATCCTTGTAAATGCCGAGGTATTTAATACTGTCACATCTTTGAAGGGTAGGACAGTCAGAAGAAGATGAATTTTGAAAATATCTTCATGTACAGAATTCACTCCTCTACACTTTTATTATAGGTGTAGATAGATAAATAAGAACTAAGGTTGGATATCTTATTATAATTATTCAAAGTAACAAGTTGTAGACTAAAGTTTTCTAAAATGATAAAGTATGAATTGCTTTCTGATGGTGATGAAGAATTTAGTACTTATCTGGAAATGGTGTTTCTCTTTTGTATTCTGAGGGGTTCAAATTTATTTTATGACAAACTCTTCTTGTGAGTGTGCGGGGGGACTGGTGGGGCCAGTCCCCACCTATCCCATTCCGGGCCACGCTAACTACCCCATCTCTCCCTACCCCATTTGTCTCCACCTACCCCATCCCACTTCTTCTTCTAACAACAACAAAATAATAAATGAAATCGAACTACGCGTTAATGAATTAAGGGCAATTTTACATTTTGCCTTTTTGCACTCTCCCACGGGAACCTCATAAGTTAACGGGATAAAAAATATCCTATAACCTTCTTTGGAACAAAGTATGCGTCAGCCAAATATCGTTAAGATCGGCCTAGTAGATTCAGCGTGAACCGCGGCCGGGGTACAGACAGACACATTGACAAAAAATCTGATAATCTCAAAATTATGTTCTGCTGCCCATATTTAGTCGTCTGGACTTTTTTTGTGAAAATTTCTTCAATGTACAGAATTCACTCTTCTACACTTTTATTATATGTATAGATACCTTACCTGAATCCATTAATTATAGCTACTTTACAAACTTATTTTATGTTCTCATATCTGTGAAATACGAGCCTATGCCAACTTGCCTTATCACATCCTAAAAGACCAACTACCTACCTGCCAGGTGAGCACAGGCTTATTGTCTCTAGCACCACCACGACCTCTTCGACCGAATGACCAAATCGCCCGTGTATTATCCGAGGGTGGGTTTAAAAGTCTCCGAAACCGGCCTGTATGTATGAAGAAAGTAATGAATGTGAAGGAAGCTAGGCAAGTATGTAGGAGTCGTGACACTTGGGATTCGATACTCTCTGCCTACCCCGTAAGGGACTTAGCGTGAAGATATGTATGCTGAAGTTATATTGGACTTCAAAATTATAGATAGGAATAAGAAATATGAGATAATTTTAAAAGAGCTTATTTTTAGAAATCAAACTAATATACTAAGGTACTAATATACTAATATACATATTGCAGGATCTCTATCTATTGCAGGATCTAAGAGACAAACCTTATATGTTATAGGTGCTCCGTCGCTGTATTATGACCAGGGTGTATGGCCGAATAAGCAAGTCCAAACGGTTACCGTACTTGCAGATCGCAACACGAAAGTTTTAAAAATGATATCACCCAGACCATTATTCAGAAATAATTTAAAAGTTAAACAAAAAATAACCCATAATTCCCTTATTACAATATGTAAATATAACAAATAGTAATAATAAAAAAAACTGGGTGTACGCTATATTTTTCACGTAGCTTGCGTCCGCTACAGCTTAAGCCGCCGCTCTAATCAACAACACGGTCTTATCATGGGCGGGCATTGCAGCCACTGAAGTGATGCGAGCAGCCGGCGGCCTGTCAGGTAAGTTGATTTTCCGCGAGCCAACAGACCGGAAGCGCAAGGCCGGAAACGCTCCTCGATGTTTCATTTTGCGGCTTGATACTTCAACATTATTAAACCTAGACCAGACAGCTTTACGAGTTTTTTATTTCCATGATAATTTTGTATAATATGCGTATGCGTGAACAACGTTCGCATTTTTGGGTCTGGGTGTTTATTTAATTTATTCTGGTATTTATATATGTATTTCTATGTTACTATGGTGCTTACTTTGGGGTTAGATCAATATGTGATATTTATTTATTTATTACCTTATTTAAATCATAGTGTCACTGGATATACGTACCTGCAACAAAAAAATATAAAAATTAGAACACATATAATCTTATTTTAGAAATACTTTTCATCGGTAAACTCCGGTTTTGTCGCAAGCCCAAATTTGATTGGTGCACGTAAATGCTGCCAAAAGGACATTAAATTCGACGTCATCGATGAAGTTACCGGCTATACGATATACCTACGATATATGGGTATACCGGTATACGATAAATTAGCCCGGGGCTTTATAGCTAGCACGTCGGATCGGAACGCCGAAGGTGTGAATTCGATTCCCACACACGTTGCAAAAATTTTCGATCTTAGTATTTTTCCCGGAAGCGGTGGTTACACTTTAACACTCATAAACTGAATACTCCTACCCGTGGCTTAACATTCCGTCCTTAGATTGGCAACGCACTAATAATATATTTATATCTATAGTGAGTATTCCTAGCCATTAGGTAATACGTTTGTTTGCCTTCCAAAGTAATATAACTGCGCGCCTTATCCCCGAAGAGATAGGCAGAGGTGTGCTAGTATCTCCACGACTCGTAAGTCCAGTAGATATACTAGAACACCCA
>DVZN01000859.1:0-11469 GCA_018237365.1 Caria ino melicerta
CTTGGCACTCGATACTCTCTGTCTACCTCGTAAGGGACTTGGCGTAAAGATATGTATGTAAATTTATGTAATTATAAGCACAAAGTCAGTGACTAATTCTTTTAATAATAAAGTTTTAATAAACTTACAAATTTTATCAATAGATCAAACAAATAGATTACTAGAGAATAGGAGGGAATAAAAGTGTTGGCAATAAAAGAAGGGCCATGCTCCGATGGTTCGGTCATATCGAAAGAATGGAAGATGCCTCGTGTTGGTCCGGGCTCTTTTGTAGAATAGACCATTTGCCTTCCTGCCAGGAAGCGCGTGAAAGAGCATAGGCTTACTGAGACGAACACCGTGATCTCTTACTAGGTGGTAGAGCTTCGTAGCGGCTCGCCCGGGTAGAATGGTACCACAGCCCTAACTTTTCCTGCCGCCGTAACGCCAGTGCTTGCCGTTGACGTGTTCCGGTTTGGAGGGTAAGGTAGCTGGTAAACTTACTTCTGCACGAGGCCTAACATTCCGGCCTCAGGTTGACGGCGCACCATTACCACCTTTGGTGTCTATAGACGGCGTGAATTTCTCACCATCAGGAAATCCGTCTGCTTGTCCGCCTTCCAATACTATAAAAAAAATGCAATATTGACAAAAGATATATAATATGAATGTAGATGGCCTAAGTTAACATATTTTTACGACCAAATTGCTCGTGTATTATCTGAGAGTAGTGTCAAGAGTCTCCGAAACTGGCGTATTTTGGAGACTCTTGACACCATCCTCGGCTCAGGAGAGAGTCTCCGAATCGCGACACGTGATACTCGATGATCTCCAGGGCAAAGGCCTTGGCGTGAAGGTATTGTTACAGAAAGAAAAAAAATAATTTGAGAGGTGATAACATTGGGGGGGGGGGTTCACTTGTTGAGTTGTTGAGTTAAGGTGTGATATAGTTCGCCGGAACAGCTGATAGATAAAAATAAATAACAAAGTGTTTTGTATACATCGCTAGGTTTATGTCAAGGTCACCATCATTAACCATAATTGCAGACCATGTTGTGTGCGCTACTGAATTCGCGTTCCGTAAATATTGCTGTCATTTTATTTGAAACTCAAATTGGGAGGATTTATTCAATAAAAAGTTAAGGAAAGTCGCTGGCACACGAAAGGACCTTACTCCAAATAAAGGTATTGTTTACTTATTTCATGTACGGGTGTCAGTAGAGATAAATAAGAAAAGAAATGCAGTTTTCATCCACACCCAACTGATATTCAGATGTTATGTGTGATAATGTAAATAGAGATTATACAATTAAGATGATTAGCTGTGATATTGTAACAGACAGACATACATTCTTATTTAAAATATTATCATGATTTATTAATGCATGTATATTGAATAGAACAAACGACTCATGTTACCCCATTTAACCAAAGTTAAAACTCAGATGGCTGAATTAAGTCCAACCTCGGGCACACAGGGAAAATCCCTTGGTTATGATTCTACTCCAAAATAATGTAATCATATTTTTTTTAACTAAAAGGAGGCAAATGATATTGGTCACCTGATAATAAATAATCTCTACCGCCCACGTACAACTGTAACACCAGGGGCATCACACCTTTTGAAAACCCGTCCCTAATAGGAAAGGAGAAGTTGGTCTCTGGGACTCTTATAAACCAGACGAAACGAAGCAACATGCTGCTACTTCATGCTGGTCTTATGTGAGAGAGTGGTACGTTCCCCGGGCGTGCCTGCCCATACGGCTACATACAATAATGTGTACATAGCATGGCACTACCACTCGACCTGTCTGCCTGTCAGTTACAGCCACTCTACTAGCCTGTAGCCACTTCAGTGTCATTGTTAAGCTGGGCTGGTAAACTGGTAAACTGGTACTGACATTAAAAACACCAAATAATTCACATCTTCGTGCACCGTGCCGTATTTTCCATTGCCATCACACTATCAATGTGACTAAAATGTTACAGCTGTATTGTTTAATCAGTTGATAACATTCTGAAACAAAACTTGAATATGTTACTGAGGTAACCCAATTAGGTACTGGTTTGTCATCTAACTAACTTAAAATAACAATTAGGTAAGTATGATAAATTTAAAATGTGTTGATCTTAAAGGAAACGGACTATTCACATCTGTTATAAAATGCAAATGCACGGCTAATGTTTCTATCAGTATATGCATGGATAATAAGTACAAAGCGCCTTTTAGCGCTAGCACTAAGTACTACAATCCTCTAAGCTCGTTGATTAGAGAACAAACCTTGGATCCCTAAATATAAATAAACATACCTGGACAAATTACACTAATTGTTCTAACTCCAAGCTAAGCCCATTGTTTTCTTGTGATTTGTTTGACGATGACTAAACTGTATTTTATTATACATAAAAATACATATAACCCAGGCCCAGAAATACGAACGTCCACATTCATCACCCAAACTCCTCCTTCAGTCTGGAATCAATCCCGAGCATCGTTATTCGTCATCGTCGTAAGGCGACTACTCTCACCACTCGACTAATAAGACGGTTTATACAGTGGGGAATGTTTGTACAACCTTTTTAACGCTTTCTTAGATTTTATGTTTTGCACGGAACCTTAATCTTTTTCGAAAATTAAAAGAAGCCTTTGTTTCTTCTTATTATATCAGCTATTTGGTCCTGTCAAAATTAGTCCAGTTGTACCAAAGATTTGCCGGAGCCTAAACAAACAGACAGACAGAAAATATAAAAAAGTGATTTTGGCATATATAATATGTTTACATACATAATATCCATTTTAATGTTACAAACAGATTCTCCAATATAATTTATATGTATAGGTAAAAAAGTATTTGATAAATAATTTTCACTAGTGGTAGAGTGCTGCACAGTAACATGCCCGAGGGGGAAATCTACCTTCAATCTTCCGTAATGTAACGCGTATTTTAATGCCATGTAATGTCTAATACATCTCACAAAAATGGACATTAGACATTTTTTTTAATTTGTTTGAAAGCATAAAATAAACATGATTATTTGTTTTAACCCCAAAAAACAGAAAACAAACACACGGCTCACCTGATGGCTAGAGACAACCGTGGTGTACCACAGGGGTAATTTTTAGCATTAAAATATCCATCCCATGTCTGCCCGTATCGTAAAAGGCAATAAGGGCTCCGGAAAGTGGGCTGCACAGAGACAGCACAGTCCGTAACAAACATACACTGTGGCCACCAAACCCAGCCCAGCGCGGTGACTATGGGCTACATTCCGATGAGATCGTGTTGTAGCGTACTCTTAATCAATCTTTATTTGCACCTAATAGGAGACTCTGGTGGAAGCCTATTTCCGGCAGTGGGCTGCAATAGGTTGATGCAATGAAATGTAATAAAAAGTTCGAATAAGTTGACAACCTTCTCTTTTTTGGGAAATCGTTAAAAACCTGAACTCTAAACGCAAGTTACCTATTTTCCAAACTCCCCACAATATTTACTTCGACTAACTAATATTATCTTATTTGACTAAACCGATAAAAATATGGACTTCCATTTTTATTTAATTACTGGCCAAATAGCACGTTTTACTTATCTGCGAGTTTACTTTTTTATTATTTACGTTTAATTACATCCGTTTGGCACAAGATTCGGAGTATCGGTCAAATATTTGTCCGCGGATCCATCCACGTGACTAAGATTTCAAACATTTTTGTTAGTGTAGGGATTGATAGACAGGTATTATGAAAATTCAATTATTTAAATAAATGTCAACTTCAAATTTCATTAACTTTTATAGAAAGAGAACATAAGCATACGTTGTCCTTAAATATAATATCAATAAGTTACCTACCGATCTGCAAATAATCGTATTGTATTATAAAAATGAAAAATATAAGAAATATCTAATACCTTTGTCAAAGGTTGTGACAAAAGGGCTGGCTGGGAGGTGGTCAGCAGTACAGCGCCTCTCTTGCTGACAACACACTCCGTAACAAACATATACTGCGGTCACCAACCCGCCAGCTCAGCGTGGTGGCTATGGGAAAAGTCCCCCATACTGGAAGAGGTCTACTTTCAGCAGTGGACTTGTTAACAGACAAATGAAGGAATGAATCATTAACAACCTTTGGGCATGGTAAAACTTTCCTTCGTAAGTTTTTAATTTTAGTTAAGTAGTCATTTTAAAATTAAATAGGAAAGTTGATTTACTTTTGCAATAACCACAATATAAATTTATCCAATCGCTTTAAAAAATAGCTAATGGTAAATCAGTTGGACAGTTAAGGCCGTGCGTTGAACTGACTTTGACCTCGCCGGACAACCGCATTCGAAATATTGAGCATGAGCCGACATATCGGCAGGTAGCGCACGTCGCGACCTGGATACTCGCTTCCTATTGGCCTAGAGAAGGAGGATAGGCGACATACATCATAAAACTCGCTAATAAACATTATAATTGAAATTAAAATAAAGCTGCATAACGAAAATGGTAAGCGATAGATAATATCGAGAAGTAATTGTATTCTGTCCTTAATTAAGACAATGTATTTCTAGGAATCCATGGCCAATCCAGAAAAATTGAACTCCTTCCCTCGAATTGTCATAAGCTCCTGTGGAGAATAGACCACCAGCAATGACCGACACCTCGTAAAAAACTAACATAGATTAACTAACTTGTTACTTTTTTTTCATTATTATCATTGGATACAATACAAGCAGACGGTTTCCCTTGTTATGAAAAATACCCGCCGTCCTTTGGTGTCTAACACCAAAGATGTTAATAATGTGTAGCCAATCTCAGGCTAGAATGATAAATCTCTAGTAAAAGTAAATTAGTGGATGTCTCACCCCCTACCACTGTGTTGGTCCAGGTTCCTTTGCAGAATAGACCATTTGTCTTCCTGCCAGACGAGCAAAGGCGAGCACAGGCTTACTGTTACTAATTTTTCAGCGGCTAGGCCGGGTAGGATGGTACCACCGCCTTACCTATTCCTGCCGCCATAACGTCAGTGCTTGCGGTTGACGTGTTGCAGTTTGGAAGGTAAAGTATCGGTAAATTTACTTTTGCACGAGAGCTAACTTCTCGGCCTCAGGTTGGCAGTGCACCATTACCACCTTTGGTTTTATAAGCGGCATGAATTTCTTACCATCAGGAAATCCGTCTGCTTGTCTGCCTTCCAATATTATAAAAAAACACCGTAAACCCTCTGGTGGTAGTTTTGCAACGGCTCGCCCGGATTGTTCTACCGCTTTACCTATTTCTGTCATCATAACTTCAGTGTTTGCCGTTAACATGATCCAATTTTAAGGGTTAGCTGGTAAACTTACTTTGCATGAGGCTTAACATTCCGGCCTCAGATTGACAGCGCACCATTACCATCTCTATTGTCTACAGGTTTTTTTTACAATCAGGAAATCCACCTTGTTGGTCTTCCAATATGCACTATAAAGAACCTTCCAAACTCGAACTCGTCAACGGCAAGTATCTAGCACTGATATTTGTGGCAGATATAGGTAGGTATAATAAGTTCTAATAACGGCGAGTCTTTTCTTAACTCAATAGAGTTAAGGAAAGACTATGTTAGACCTAGTTAGACCTATGTTCCGTGGTGTAATCTGTGCTCGCTTGTTACGAGCTACCTCATAAATAGGCAGTTAGCTTATCCTTTAAAGAAGGCTCGACCAATACACATCGTAACTGTCATCAATGCTGAAAAATATGACGACATCTCGCCCGAATTAGTGTCGACTGCATTTCCTGTGCCTGCCGCCATAATTGCTGGTTTAAGGAGCAGATAGCCGGTAAATTTACTTCCAAGGAAACTTACAAGTGGCTTGAATTCACGTCTTCATGTTAGCAAATCACCATTCCTATTTTTGGTATAGATATCTATCATGTACAGGTACAACAACATACATAGTACAAGTACGGTGTAAGTGGCTTGTACTTCTTAGGATTACAAAAACCACTCGCCTGTCTTTCAATGTCACAGAGATCCTTCTCAGTTTATCCTGTCTGTTCGAATGTGTTTACAACATAGAAAAGTGTCATAAACCTTATCTCGGTAGCTGAAACCCCTCGTCTATTGTGATTTGTATTGGCTACGATAAGATAGATTGAGTGTGAAGTGTCGACAATGGTCACCGTCGAGTGCTGTGTTGTTACCGTATCTAGAGCAGGGATTACCAGCGAAGGTCAAGTGGTCATGGTAAGCTAATGATTATTACTGCATCACATAGCAAAAGTTATCAATTTGAATTTACCAACTTATATATTTTTACACTATACTTTTTATTATTGAGTACACTAAAATAAACGAAAACGTCAATGCTTGTTTTAAGCCTGAAACTGCATAAAGCGGACGACCGCGCGGGTCTGTACGAAAGTGTTCCGCCACGTACTCCCGCGCGGGCATCTGTCAGTGGCAACGTGTATGTAGATCCGAATCCGCCGCCTTGCTACACAAGTTTAGGGAAAGTTCATACCCAATTCACTGTTAGTCAGTACGCATTGATACAATACACAGTGTATTGTATCAATGCGTGTCACCATATTTGCGTTATTAGATCAAGTTCGCTGTACACTTGCTTCATATCTTCTAAATTTGATAGTTCTAAATTTACCTCAATTTTAGGTGTTTATAAAAAAGAGTGGTTATTTGATCAATTTTATGACTTTTATGTTTGTTGTTCCACAATTTCTTCTTTTATTAACCATAATTTTATAGACTAAAAGTCGGAAATATTTTCAGTCAGAAATAGTGTTTTTACTAACTAGTTTAACTTAAATATAATTTCTTCCTACAATATTTCAGCTACTTCATCCGAAATAGTAGATTTGTGGAAAGAAGTAGCATTTTAATGTGAAAAATTTAACTATATCCGAGCCTTTTAACAATATTAGTTCATTAGTTTAGCCTAAATAACATAACAAGTTCAAAAAGTCCAATATCCTTTGTTATGTATGGATTATGTATATCGTAATGAGGTTGTTATGCTAAAGAGCAAAGTGATAGATATAGTTCAGAAGTGTAGCAAACTGAAGTGGTAGTGGGCCAGTTCCATCTATCGAAGGAGTGATGGCCGGTGGTGGTACAGCTCGGTTAACGTAGTGTGGGACGTCTTCCAGCTAAGTGGACCGACGACTTAAAGAGAGCAGCTGGTAGAGAGTGGATGGCGAAACGGGAGGTCGGGTCTTAGGGCGTACTCCAGTAGTGAACTGCAATAACCTGGTACATATACTGCAATAAGATATTCCAATGGACCTTAGATGGGCATGTAGAGTAAGATTTTCTCGAATCTAGGTCGAGAATTATTTTATGTAGACAAACGAGAAATACTTCCCAATTATACCAAACCAGACAGACCCAGAAGGGAGATAAAGAGAAACGAGTTTCGCTCCTTATCTTATTTGGAATTCTTTTAATACAATAATACTTTCGCGAAGGTGCAAAATGTGAAGTGCTACTCAATAAACGTTTGCCCACGTTCCACTTCCAGACTAATAGCCTTATATATTTTACAAAACAGCTATTAAATAGATCGTATTCCATCATACATTGTTCCTCAGAACTAGATTGGCTTCTCACCATTAAAAGAACGTCTGCTAATGTACAATCTTACGTCATAAAACAATGTTGACACGATTATCGATTACTTTACAACTGGCTTAAATAGTCAGATGTTATCTAGGACGATAATATCATATAACAAAATACTTTTATTATCTAACTAGCTGTTGCCCGCGGCTTCGCACGCGTTTTTATTTTCTTCTTGTGAGTGTATTGGGACCCCCTGGTGGGGACTATGAGGGACTGCTGGGAACTGCTGGCGACTGGTGAGGACTGGTGACGATTGGTGGAGATAGTAGGGACTGACGGGGATTGATGGGGAGGTTAATGCCCAACCTCCCCATCAATCTCCACCAGTCCTCACATCTCCTCACCAATTCCCACCATTCCTCAGCCATCCCACATTAACTACACCATTCCAGAATTATACGATATCCAGATCCAGAAGATCCAGTATTATAAGATATAGATGTATATATGTATAGATTAATTAAACATATTTTTTGTGCATGTATGTCTGATTCAATTTTTATAGGTTCTTAAATAATGACGACTACAAAAT
Source organism: Caria ino melicerta (assembly GCA_018237365.1). Lineage (NCBI taxonomy): Eukaryota > Metazoa > Arthropoda > Insecta > Lepidoptera > Riodinidae > Caria > Caria ino. Next base: position 8,109 of record DVZN01000859.1, read on the forward strand.
TTTTCCGTGTGTTCAGTAATGTACAATATTACGTTTATTTCTGTATTCAAATGTGTATTTATGTATTGCTATGGTTGATCGATGCTCAAGTCCCGAGCAACGACTACGCTTACTTTGGGATAACATTAATTCATGTCATTTTTCTTCTATTATTTAAATATTGGTTATTCTCATAATTTTTGTAGCGATATTTATTTATGTATACGAATAATGCTTCGACTAATTAATTAATTTGTCCAATTTTTTTATGTTGGAAGCAGACAGATTTCCTAATGGTAAAAAATTAGCGCTGCCTATAGACAATAAATTTGGTAATGGTGCGTTGCCAACCTGAAACTGGGATGTCAGGTCTTACGTAAAAGTAAAAATAAGTTTACCGATTTTACCCTCTAAACCGACACGTCAACGACATCACTGACAAACGACGACAGCTGGCATCACTGATGTAATGCCGGTTGAAATGGGTAATGCGGTGGTACCAATTTGGGCGATCCGCTGCGAAACTCTACCACCCAGTCACGGTGTTAGTGACAGAAAGGCTTTGCTCTCTTTTTACGAGCTGCCTGGCAGGAAGGCAGATGGTCTATTCTGCAAATGAGCCCGGATAATAATTTTACTTCATTGAATATATTAAAGCCAGAATTCTTCAAATTGTATATCAAAAGCAATATTAAGAATTGTTCAATACCTGATTAAAATAAAAATTACATATTAGCTCCAGAAATTCACCACCTTGTTGTCGCCACTGTCTCCACCGTCGCATCTTATCTCTTGAGTGAGTGATTTATCTGCTTCGCCATATCTTTCAATTCAGGTTCGATTCCCGACTGAGGCGGGAGCTTGTATGATGAACATAGACGTTTGTGTTTCTGGGTCTGGGTGTTTATTAAATGTATTCTGGTATTTAGCTATGCTTAAATGTGTTTATCAGTATGTATTAGTATTGTTAACTAACGCTCATATTACAAGCAAATAATTTGCTTACTTTGGGGTTAGGTCGATTTGTGTAATTCGTCCAGTCAGATACGGCGCCTTGCTACATATTTAGCACAATATATTTCAACTACGAAAATGCTTTTTTAAAATATCGAGAACCGTGAGCAATATATCAGGTTTATCCACTTCTAGTCTGTCATTAATAGAATCTGACGTTTCCTGTACCGGACATTTCCGGACTCTGGCGCTTCCGGAGTCATGTATTAATAACGACTACTGGTCACTGCTCTGAATTGGAGCAAATTCATCATTTCTAAAATTAATTATCCATAACAAAGATGAGATAACAAAAAATAACTTGTTGAAAAATAAAATATAAAAATATATGTGGTCAACTTTTGTTTTCGCCACTTATATATTGTCTAGCATAGAATGAAAAATAGTTTATTAGCATCCAAAAAATACAATAAAAACAGTGCCACTAGCTCCCACACTAGGATTCCCTGTATTGTGGGTAGCTAGGATTCAACCCTTTCGTAAAAACATTCAGCGGAAAAAATTATGTGTAGTATCATAGTACATACAGTGAAGTTAATTACAATGGTATTATGCAAGACATTCAGAACTGATATCAAATGCGTAAAGTTGATAACATAACAACATTGAGATGGATTATTTGACAATTATTATTATTTTAGGTGACATTTGTCCATGCTACTTTCATTGGAAAAATATATGAGAAATAAATAAGTAACTAAATAAATACAATTTTTAAATACATAGACATCACACATTACACATACACAATTTATATATGTCTAGACTTTGTTTATAGTTAATTAATAATACAATACAATATGTAAATGTTTGTAATGAGAAATATGCGAAATAATTTATTGAAATTATTTATTATATTTATTGATTGGCGGCTATGCTTTAAAATGATTTCCAGTGAAATTGATTTGTAAATAAGCACTGCTTATTCCCTAAAATTTGGCGACCACCAGCTCGTTTCTTGTAGGCCTTGGCTCACGACAATTGAAACTGGAGCTAGTATGTAGTTCTTTCGGTAGTTGTTCAATAAAATCGATAACATCGAAAATATATTATATACCGTCTCGTTATTCAATATTGAGCGTAGTTGCCTTACTACGTTGACAAATAATAAGACTCTCAATGTGATGAACATGGACGTTTGTATTTCTGGGTCTGGGTATTTATTTAATTTATTCTTATATTTATATTTGTATTTCTATGTATAGTATCGTTGACTCACACCCATAATGCAAACAAATAATTTGCTTACTTTGGGTTTACACCAATTTGTGTCATTTGTCCCGGGATATTTATTATTAGTTTTTATTTTTTAAACGCAAGCCTTCCGTATGATCTATTGTTAAAAAGCCGCACAAAATCTGTTTTCACAATCTTGTGATTGTGATTTTTGTGTTTTTTGCAAACAGGTGTAAAATTTTTGGCAAGAGCAACTATTTTGTGGATTCGCATCGGCCGTTGACATGCTGTCACGTGTGGCACTAGAAAGGTGACGTGCAAAGGCTTTTGAACACACATATAAAGAATGTATTGGTACCTACAATAACAGATATACATAAATCTGACTAATGTTTTTATTTCAAATTATTTTACAAAATTTTTCATCTTACGTATTAGTTTTTTTTTTGGATTTAATATTTCAAATTCTCACAATTTCTTCTTTTTGCAGGCCTTATGGCGACTTATTATTTTAGTTAGAAAATAAGGTAATGTATAATTAATTATCTTATTCTCTCTCTACTTTGAATTTTAAACTTATTAGACTCTAATAAATAGTTAAATATCTTCACGCCCATTGTAGACGCAGCGTTACGTACTACTCTGCACCCACGATTAGCTGACGATATTAAGTCCTGTGATGTGACAAGTAGCACGTCCGTCGCCAATTGGACACAAATCTAATCCTAGGCAATTTTATGTTTTTTGAGATAAAGGCGCACTACGCGGAAAGGGCCACAGAGCCGCGGTAATGTTATATACTAGTTACATATAATCACCGTGACAGCCTGTACAAGAGTAACATTAAACAAGCATTAAACTTGATATTATGTTGTAATAGTCCATGAATTTTACACACTCTATGAACAATGTGATAAATTTCTACATCGACTTATGCACCTAACCGTATATACATAAAATTATTGTGTTTCATACATTTTACACATGTAATTTTTATATACATTGTTTTTATGTTTTTTTTTTCAATTATATTATTTTCATTACAGTTATTCTAGCAAATAAGTAATATTCATTTAATTTCAATCATTCAGGTTAGGATAAAGCTAATTAGAAAGTGGAACAATTACACATACACATATACACATATCTTCACGCCAAGTCTCTTACGGGGTAGGCAGAGAGTATCGAGTGC
>DVZN01000860.1:0-11464 GCA_018237365.1 Caria ino melicerta
ATTAAAACAACCAGAATTATTTTATCATATTATAGACTATCATAAAATCATTAACGTGCGAAGAATTTTGACCGGATCGTGAAAAAATTGGTGATCGGGATGATCGTAAAGAAAATAAAAAAATTGTTAAGAAATTTGGCGGGAATGTGAAAAAAGATAGGCGGGGTGTTTTCACATTTTCTGAATTTGGTGAAAATACCGAATTAATTAAAATAAATTGGAATTAGTCGAATTTGGTGACCACAATGCTACCAAAATCCTCTTATTTTACATCTTATTCAAATTCAGTTAAAGTGCACAAGTGATGTATTGATAAGGAAATTAATATACCGTATATTTTTTGATACCACTTGATGGCACTCAACGAACTCCAGTAAGGTTGCTATCATTATTGTCTAATACTATAATGTTATATTCCTAATTGAACGGTATAAAACAGAATATAACATTTAAACTAGTCAAATGATAGTTGCATTCCACCATACCAAAAATGAAAAAGATGAAAATTGTATTTATTTTTTAAAGCCAAATCTTAAAATATTACAAAAATACATTTTAAAAAATAGTTTGCGCATTTTTGTAGAAGTACAACTAAAAAATGCCGTAACATAAAATTTTAATACATATATGTTTAGATAGCAAAAGTGGTAGATTAAAAACTATTCATAATTTTTGTACTTTTCGCCGTTAAAATATTTGTAGGAATTAAAAAACTCACAAAAAATATAATATACTTATGATATAACTTAATACTTAAAGGTAAACTATTTGCTACAGCGTTTAATTTGGGGCGGGTTGTCTCAGGGATATTTAATGGCCATGTCAATGTTAAACATAAAGTTTCGGACAATGAGCCCAAAAACGCTTTGTTTCAAAATTGTCATCTGGTCGGCATTGATTAAATATCTCTTTACGATAAATTATCATAAAGCTATACTGGGACTGATTTACGTTAGGTTCAATTGTTTTCTTGATAATTAGTTTTAATAATCTAATAAATATCAATTACATAATTACATCCACACATAGTTGGGCACCATTAAGCAAATACTCAACTGTGATAATCGGTAATCCGTTTAAAACAAAGTAAAGTTAACTTTTAATCGTTAAAACGTTACTTTTCAGATATGTTTATTTAATTTAACGAAATTAATCGTTAATCGTTAAATTGTGATGTAACTGCATTTCATATGTTTTTGGCTATGTGATTTATGAGATAATCAGTTTTTCGCGGCTTCGTTTGCACATTGTCCTATATCTTCACTTTGCCTACCTGTACTCGCCAGATTGTGTCTTCTTTTGGCAAACAGTAGGTACAGCTAAATAACCATTAACGGATTGACCAAAAAATGACGTAAGTCCGTTAACAATTGTTAAAGTTAACTTAAAAGTTAATCTGTGAAACGGGATTAAACTGTCGATTACCGGGTTTGTGTCCAGCTTTGCATACATACATACATAAATTTATCTAACCCGAAACAACTTAAGTTAACTTGTTTGTAATATGGATGATAGTCAACGATATTAATAACTAGAAATATATACATCCATACGTACATCATTCTATTGCAGTTCACTACTTACACACATACGCCTATTGTAGTCCACTGCTAGACGTAGGCCTACTGGATCCAACATCGCACAGTGCGCTACTGGATCCAATATCCCATTTTCACTATCCAGTCACTACTAAATGCACTTTCAAAGTAATCGGTTCACCTGGGTGGTGTCCAACACTAACTTTAGCGAGACGTGAGCACAAATGGTGAACCCGTTTATTCTACCGATCATCGATTCTGCGACAGATGTGACCAGCCTGCTACCACTTTAATTTTAAACACTTCTGAACTATGTCAGTGACTTTGGTCTTCTGCCTGATAATCTCCTTTCAAACTTTGGCCCTAAAGCAGGATTATCAGACACCTTATATTATTATTATAAAAACATCTGCTTAGCTTAATATTGACGGCCTAACGCTTCCAACCTTCAAATTGGTATCAGAAGGGAAGTACCATATTAAAATTTAAATTAAAAAATATTTTGTATTTTATTAAAAAATGGTTTCTATCCAAGGATACATGTAGGGAGGAACTCTTTCTAACAATTTCCGAAAGCCGCTGAGATTTTATTAAAGTTAAAACTGTTATAAGCCGGCAAAGGTAAAACTAAGCAGATCTTGCGAATAAACTTAAAAAAGTAATTACCTTTTTTCTGTCGTCTTGTGAATTTTCTAAACTTAATTACAGTTATGACTTTATGAAAGTTTTAAACTATAATTATTTTAGAAACGTATTAAAGTAATGACGAAGATTGACGTTGTTGTAAAGTTTTTATGAATTACTAGCTTCTGCCCCGCGACTTTGTTTGCTTTTATAAATTATCTTCTTATTGCTTAACTTATGAAACTTGATACACCACTAAAAACTTAAAAGATGGATGATGGATTTAATATCTAAACCTTTAATATTACAATATCGTAAGAGATAAACCAACTTCCTAAGTGATAGAGTTTTACAGCGGCTCGCACGGATTACTACCACCGCCTTACGTGTTTCTGTTGCCATAACGTCAGTTCTTACCATTGACGTATTCCGGTTTGGAAGGTAAGGTAACTAGTAAACCTTTACTTTTGCACGAGGCCTAACATCTCGGTTTGGGTTGGTAATGCCCCATTATCGAATTTGGAGTCTTAGGCGGCGAGCATTGCTTTCTAATATAAACAAAAAGTGTCACGTTTTTTCTTAAAAACATCTATGATATAAAATGAGAAGTATACCTTTACAAACAAGAAGAATAAAATTGAGTAACAAACATAAAGAAACTTAAATACCTACAACCAAATTAAGAACATCCTCTTTAGGAAGTGTGTTGAAAAAACGCAAGAAATTATTCTATTAAGAAACCTTTTCTCAAATATTTGATAGACCATGTTAACTAGCACAAAAACGGAAATGGATTTTACATTTAGAATACCTTAATTACCTAATCGACATACAAACACAGTGAGCCGCTAATTGGTAGCGCGAATGTAGGTTTTCCATCGCACTTAATGAACTTTATTGTTGATCTAATTCCAGGTTCGAAACAGGAAAAGTATAATTACATTTGAATTATTAGTAGGTGTGTTGATAGCATACTGTACTTTTATAAAAGTACCTTTTACGTACCTTTTTACATTAATTGGGCCTAATCTTAGAAAAAATTGAGCTAACTTAGTAATCATTTATAAATTGAGCTCAAGGAAGATTTTCAATTTTGGACAGGCGTTTGTGCATTTTTAGACTGCCTCAAAAGTTGTCATTAATTTCTAAATTTAAAAATAGACATAGTAGGGTAAACAGTACAATGATTGGTAGTTTAGAAGGGTTCTAATTACAATACTACATAAAGTGATCAATTTTAATGAACTTATGTGGTTAATTGGAATTTTCCTTTTCTATTTTGAGTTATATTTTATTTAAAATGATCATGAAGTTCAAAAGAATATTAAAATAATTGGTATATAAACATACTGATCGGCACTACATGTTAACATCTAGATGTGTGGTGTAAGTTTTCGAATATACCATACATTTGAACCAGCTGCTTGAATACAAAACCAGGATTTTTTATAACATAAGATAAGTCAGGCGAGTGCCAATCATTGGGGGTGTGACGATATTACTTCAGTTTACCCTATTCCATTATAAATCAAATATTCTTGACATAATTTGATATAAATTACATTTGTGTATAAAAGACATTCCTATTTAAAAAATAAGGTTTTAGTATGTTTAGATTAATTGAGATGAGATACAAAATACAAACATACAACAATACACTTACGAAATTCATACAAAATAGGCAATCAATACAAGCAAATCAACTTACAAAAAATTAAAATATTTCAACGACTGGCATATTGTACTCGATTACCGGTGTTGAGCGTAGTGCCTTACCACATCAACGTATAGCGAAGCTCGGGTTTGATTCCCGACGGGGGCGAGCGTTTGTGTGATGAGCACATACTTTAATAGGGTGTTTATTAAATTTATTCCGGTATTTGTTATTTCTATTTATAATATCGTTGACTAACAACCACATCACAAGCAAATAATTATCTTACTTTGGAGTTAGATCAATTCGTGTGTATTCTTCAGGGATATTTATTTATTTATTGTAAATGCTGGGTCATAAAGCAAATATTTACTGCAAAATATTAAGCAACTTCAATTCTATATGATATGAGATAAAATTTGTCAAAAGTATCGCATAATCCGTTAAAAATACAATTCGAATAATACGCGAGGCTCAGTCAGATACAAATGAAATTATCGGTCATCTTTAAACTTGAACTCTATATGAAATTGACCTTTAGGATTGCTCTCATCTTTGTGATCGAATACATTGTGCTGTTTTAATATAAGTTACATTATATAAAAGACTATGTGACGCATTTTTGAAGTATTTTTTATAAATCACAATATATCAGGAAGTACACAATAGCAGCAGTTTGTTTCGGTTCTGTTCACCCTAATTTTTCAATTTGGTAAATAATATTTTACTTTAAATATTTTTTATAAGGCAATATGTTACGTATGGCGTCCAAAATCCACCATTTTGATATTTTTTAATACCCAGTGGAACAAGGCAAATCTGTCAATACCTACCTCCCTCGTAATTCTTTTCCTCGAACATAGAAATCTACATGTACATACATACACATACTCGAAAGACATAACTTCTCTTTCCAAAGCATCGGGTAAAAACATGGCTTAAAATTAATATCAATTTATAATGACTAAGTACATGTAATTTATATAAAAATGTTAAATGTGTATACAATTTCAGTGTCTGTGACCCAAATAAGAGCATTTATAAAATATTCGGTAAAATATTCGGATATAAATATCGGAATAAATCGGTATGTCTAAATCATATACAAAATGTGCATATATACATTTTTAGTGTCTGTGATGAGAATGACAAGAAACTGTAGTTTTTTTTAAATAAGTTAGTTTAAAATAATATAGTCCTAAAGATGCAAAAAGCGAAACCGGTTGGCTAATATAGATTATAAATTCAAAAAATTTTACTGAAAGGCAAATCTTTGAAGAAATAGAGAGTATCATTACTCGCACTTATCACCAAATAAGTATGAACCTTTTGTGATAGTATGTACGCAGCTGCGGCCGGCGCGGGCGATGTAATTCAAAGGGCCATTCGCGGCGGCAATCAGCCTTAATGATATAAACGGCCGACAAGATCTTTGTCTTGCCGATCATCGGTAATTTCACGAGAATCTCCTTCCCTTATTCTAGTTAGCGTTTATTGGACTCATTCACACAGGTTAGTGATTACAGATTTCCTATTGACGTGAAACGTTTTGTTATTCAATGAACGCCAGTCGCACGTAAGAAAAAGCGTGACTCGTTGGCACGTTCGTCTGCAAGTGAGAGCGCGTTACAAGTGATAGAAGGCAAGATCGACCGACGCGTTCGGCTAGTGAATTTTTCATTAAAGTTCTCATAATACGTTATCACGTATCGTCCGTCAACCGCCTTTACAGGCAACCATTTTTTATTTAGAACTAATTGTTTGTAGTAATCACTATAACTATTTTAACTGACTTCTTCATTCCGCCATGACATCAGTGTATGACAATGCCGCATTCCGGTGTGGAAAGTAAGACGCCAGCTTGTAGTCTAAGGCAGTCACTAAGATAAATGTTTTGGATTTAATGTATTGAGGGTATTTCTTGCCAAATTTTGTGTTTGTAAGTGTAGTGATTTTGAGTACAAATTGACGAATGAGTCAGATATTATCTTTATTTTATATGTATTAAGTTTTTAACTGAATATAGACAAATTTTATTGTTAACTAGCTGTTCCCTGCGACTTTGTCTGCGATTACACACTGTCTCAGAATGCGTAAGAAAAATAAAGTTTCACAGCTGCTCCCCCGTAGGCCATAACATAATAATATGTAGCTTATATGTTAATGCGAACTGTTGTAATATTTATGCAAAATTTTAAGTAAATCCATGCAGTACTTTTTGAGTTTAGCCCGGACATATATACAGACAACGACGATTTCCTACGATTTTATTATATGTGTAGATTAATTGTTAGAAGCTATAGCTGGATCATCACACATTTAGATCCATCAATATAACAGTGACACGTAGCGGATGTTCTAAACAGATCAAGGTTTTCTTAATTTTACAAATCTAATCCTATACGCAACCCTTTACAATATTTTGATGTTATTTAAAAACATCGTTTTTACAGTCCCAATCTGACTACTTTTTTATACTTTACGCTAAATGATAAGAACGATACGACACGATACTAGCAGTACGATATTAGTTCTTAAGCATATTGCAATCTACTGCCGAACGTAAGCCTCCCCTAGTGTATAGGAGTTTTTGCCCATAGATATTAATAAGGAGGTTAAATTATATATTCTATACTCTCTTTCGTTGGCATTTGGTGGCAATGCTGGAAAAGTGAAACCGGTTGGCTTAAAATAAACAATAAAAGTTATTTGTGGATAAAGTACGAGTTTATATATAGGTTAAATTATTATTAGAGCAACTAGGTTAAACTAATAAAATAACAGCATCCGTCTGTGGTCGAAGGGTGTCGGTGTCCGACTTTGACGCAAGAGATCCCAGGTTCGATTCCCGGGTCAGGCAACTTGTTCTCTATGAGTTTTATCAGTTTTTCTGAAAAACATAACGTTGCCTGGGATTGTATTTGAGCCCGATTGGCGACAGACTTGCCATTGTCTCATCATGGGACCTAATACCGTTAGCTAATCATGGGTGCATGTATATGGACGTGACGATATACATTTTTTTTATACATTTCGTTAATGTTTCGGTACACCTTGTTTAAATATATTAATGAAATAGACAAGTTTTTTATATTTAAAAACAATTATTATAAAATAAAACATTAAAATACCCTTAAAAAAGAATATTAATATATTAAATTTTGAAACCTCACTCTATGTGTTTGGTAGAAAAAAAATTGCCTTTCATTATGGCGTCCAAAATGTATCACATGTTTTTCTTATGGTACCCAGTATTATTTGCGCTATCGATTTACGGCCAACCACAATACCGAATCTTCGATCGACAGATCGCGACGATCTTAGATAGAAACCAATATGTCGATTGATCATCCATATAATTACAATCTGAAGATTGATTATTGAAACAGTTTGTATAACAATCAGATCGAAATTTCAATCTAACATTGGCAAGAATTGATTGAGATCGCTTATTGGGATCCGCATTAAAGATACAACATACGTTAAAATCCTGCAAGTAATTCAAACGGCAGCAGGAAACATAGAAATCTAGATATATAAAGTTTAGGTAAGTCATAATCTCGAAAACATAACCTCTCCTTCTACGGCAGTGGGATAAACTTTTATTTGTTTATTTATTTAACTTAATTGCACATCAAACAATTATATTTGTACAAAAGGGAACATAATGCCTTTTACCACTCAACCTTTGGGCAAAAATATACTTATATGCAGGTGGTATACATACACACATACATACATATCTTCACGCCAAGTCCATTACGGGGTAGGCAGAGAGTATCGAGTGCCAAGTGTCATGACTCTTATATACTTGCCCAGCTTCCTCCACATTCATTACTCTCTTCATACATACACGCCGGTTTCGGAGACTTTTGACTTTTTTTATTGCTTGAAAATAGAAATACAAATCACAAATGCATTTATAGTTATAAATAGATCTCTTACGCCCCTATTAATTTCTTAAGTACTAATACAAATTAGACTAATAAAATTATTTTAAGAAAATTGATTCTAAAGAAAATATCTGATGATAAAACAACACATTATGTGGTCAGAACTAACGTGGCTATCTGGGTCATGGTTCCCTTGGACAACACCCATCGACCCTGAGTTTCCTACGCTCTTGATAATCCCTCGATACGCCTAATAAACGCTAAACGATTCTACTTAGCCTAACTACCGTATAAATCGAATAATGAGCATGGGCAATGCTGATTGCCTTATAAAGTAATAATGACTGCGACCCATTGGTGTTTTAAAGGTTAAGCGATTTGATATAGTGCTCCGTTAAAATAACAATATTATTTTCGATTATTTATACTCTCTTTCGTCGTGACCAGAATAATAAACTCCTTCATGGGCCAATGTAGGTATGTATAGGCTTTTACAATGAACTTTCCAATGAGATTAAATTATTCTCTGACCGTCTCGTTGGCCGACTGGTAGCGTAGTGGCCTTACCACGTCGACAAATAGTGAGGCTCGGGTTCGATTTCTGACGGAGGCAGGCGTTTGTGTGATGAACATAGACTGAACAATGCATTTCTGGGTTTGGGTGTTAAATTGGGTGTGTGTTAAATTTGTTCTGATTTTTATGTATGTATTTCTATGTATAATATTGTTGTCTAACACACATAGGACAAGTAAATAATTTGCTTCAATGGGGTTAGATCAATATGTGTGATTTGTTTATTAAATTGATATCAGGGATATTTGTTTATTAATGTTATTTGTATCTTGTATACATTTAAAAAATGTGTAAAACAAGGTTATGTAAAAAAGGGTACTATTATAATATATGTATACTTAATTGATAAAACTTCCTGGCACTAGTTATTTCTCGTACTAATTTCATAATATAAGTCTGTTACTAATTTCTATGTATCGCCTCTGTGGTCGAGTGGTGTCAGTGTCCGACTTTGACGCGAGAGGTCCCGGGTTCGATTCCCGGGTCAGACAACTTGTTCTAATCATGATTTTTTCAGTTTTTCCGAAAAAACATTAAGTTGCCTGGGATTGGATTTGTACCCGATTGGCGACGGACTTGCCACCCATCACATCATGGGACCAAATATAGTCGGCTAGTCGTAGATACATGCTAGTATGTACCCCTGCCTACCCTTTCGAGGATATAAAGGGGGGTTTTATTTGTATAATTTCAATATTTTTATTCAGTCTCTTTGGGATTTTTTTTACACTTAGACGAATGTCACCCTCACTAGGCAGAAGTAAGTGCAATGAAAGTGAGATGACCTATGACCAATTTTGCCATCAAATCATTTTTAGAAGTGTAACCTCCAGATAGATCTTTAGCTTCATGGTTATGATTGTTTGATGCGGACAGCTAATGAGTGGAATTCGTTACCTATGAGTGTATTCCCGGAACAATATACCCTAGCCATGTTTAAGACCAGAGTTTCTGTATCTAGGTAGGCATGATCCATCTTCGACTGCATCGTCACTTAATATAAGGTGTGATGCCGGTCAAATGCCGACCTATAATTAGATTTAAAAAAAAACTATCATAACATTACTTTTTTTTATTATAATATTATGACTTGTGTAATCCTTCCTTTGGGAAGCATAGTCAAATTAAATAAATCTCTTTGGCCATTATTCAAAAGTATAATAGTCGGCATGACGCCTTTAAAATATTGGATCTGAGGTGCTATTTTTGAACATTCACCGATGATTTCGAAGTCGCCGATGATTAAAATACTCGTCAATTATTGACACTACATACGAACTGTCTATCACATTTTTATGTTGTTGGTAGGAATGGTGTGAATTTTAAAAATACGTGTTTTTAGTGTATGTTTTTATCCATCGGTAATTTCAAAATCATCAGTGAATGTTTAAAAATAGCACCCCTGAGCAAATATTACATATCCACTTGTTTGTAGATTACATAGCATAGATTTGACAGCTGACAATCTTGTTACGGGGATTGCAAACATAATATATTGTAGGTGTACAACTCTGAGAAAATAGCGCACGTATTATATAAAAAACTGCTTAGGTATTTTAGTAAATACATGATGGAATACAAAGTTAAATTAGTTGTGTAGCTATTGGTCCAATGAACAACAAAAATTTGCTTATTTAGTTTATTAATTTTTTTATAAAATTTAGTCGTTATTGGACAGAACGAATTTTTATATAATGTGCCTAAACTGCATTTCACACAAACATTCGATTCCATAATATGTTTTTTATTATTATTATTATACATAAATTCTAAGATAAAAATGTTTCTTGGTTTTAAGCATTCAAGGTTCATTAGTTTAAACATGTTTATCTGAATTATCTTCAATAAACTCAGTTTATTAAAAAAAAAGATAAATGTAACGTATATAACCAAATGTAATGTAATTTATATAATCAATCGTACAATACTATCTATCAATTGAACAAACAATGATAGGAAAATCATAATAATAAGTATCACTGGACAAATTACGCGTTCTGATCTGACCCCAAAGTAAGCAAATTGTTTTCTTGTAATCTGGTGTTAGTCAACAATGCTAATAACATAACTTCGTATGAGATTGGAGATTTGTGCCCGTTATGGTGATCGACTTGCCACCTGTTACATCACCGGACTTAATGTCGGATAATCGTGGGTGCATAGATAACTTTTCCTGCTCCTTTGGGGATATGGGCGTGATGATATGTATGTGTGTAGAATAAATTTAATTAACACCCAGATTCAGAAAAAACAAACGTCTGTGTTGATCACATAAACGCTCGTCCCCGTCGGAAATCGAACATAAGCCTCGTTATCGTAAATTTGGCGAAGTGGCTATGCTCACCTCTCGACTAAAGAGATGGATGAGGGAACGGTTAGAGTATTTAAAAATATTCGATGATGTAATCTACATTTTCTTTGTGAATATGCATCAATGGCTATGCAACCCTCTATGTATTTTTGATATTTCCACCAGAACGACGCTACATCCCGATACGATGTGATGTCTATAACAAAACTCTAATCAACGTAGTGTACATCTTTTATGTTAGTAGCAAATAAACCAATGTTCATACGATGCGGCAACTCACTACCATGTTGTGCACGTGCCTAAAAACAAATTTTAACTCAGAATAGGAGTACCTAAGCAGAAGTTTGGAAACAAAGCAAAATGAAAAATTTTGCTACGCGCGTACGTCCTTTTCTGTTGTCAGATGAAACCGTTGCGATTGGAGATTAGAATCTTGACTTTTCCTTTACGCGTCATGATTAAGAAATGTGAACTCATGTGGGTGTCAAAGGTGGATGTAGGGCGCGGTACTCTGTACACATACAACGCAGCGTATTGATTCTATTCAGAAAGTGCTTGCAATGAACTCAAAGACCATTTTTATCTCAACTATACTTTATACTATTTTAAGTAAGTTTATTGAGACAATCTATGAAATTATTTAAACACTACTTTACTTTTCTGTACTTTATAAAATAATATTTGATTCTTTTTATTATACTTAAGATTTACATGAATAACAAAGGTTGTGTCTTAACAATATCAATTTAATAAAAAAAACAAGTTACAACAGAGAGAGAGCTGTTAATAATCATATTATAGAAATGTTTTTTTAATGTTGTATTGCGAGGAAACTACGCAGACGGATTCCCTGATGGTAAATAAATCACA
>DVZN01000861.1:0-11462 GCA_018237365.1 Caria ino melicerta
TGCAGACTCCCCTTTGCCGGAACGCCAAGTTCTTAAATGTTCATTAATTCTGGTTGAAAAGGTCCTACCTGTTTGGCGAATATACTCTGCCTTACATTCTTCGCATTCCAATTTGTATACCCCGCTACGTGACATTTTTGGACCGACCAATATTTTTTTTTAATTTTGTATGTCCGACTGTCCCGAGTAATCTTTAAAATGGCTGGACCGATTTTGACAAGACTTTCACTGATGTTACAAAAAAAAACTAATTATTTTTACGAATAAATAAATTATAAATCTTTGTTTGTAATATAAAAATAATAGTTTTTTTAATGAATGCATGTTAAAGTTTAAACGATACATATAACACAAAACCCATTTTTTTTAAATTTTGTATTTCCGACTGTCCAGAGTTATCTTCAAAATGGCTGGATCGATTTTGACAAGACTTTCACTGATGTTACAGGGAGTAACTAAGGTTACTTTTGTTTAGATCTAAAAGTAACAGTAACACTTTATCTAAAGAAACTTTAGATAAAGTGTTACTGTTCCACACTAAACAAAATAATTTATGAAATTTTCAGACCCACAAATATAACAGACAGTTTACAACAGATGTATTAAATTTGAAGGAATGTTGGTGGATTCCAAACATATACAAAGTTAAAAACTCTACTCTAAATGCTTAGGAACTAGTCTTCCGTACAATAAAATCTTTCCGCAGATAAGTAATATACATATAGATAATCAGGCTCAAATGTAAATCGTGCCTCCAAATGTAATTATTGTTTTTTTTGTTTCAGCCCAAGTGCCAATGGACAGCATGATGGTGGGCGGCGTTGGTGGCGTGGGCATGGGGTCGGTTACAGGAGGCATGCCATCTGTCGGAGGCTTCCAACTTGTCCGGGAACCCACGTCTGGCGCCTTAATTCTACTCCCAACCCCACCAGATCTACAACATGCGGTGGTTTGGGGAGGTGTCCCTTACCCATCAGCTCCTCTTCTTCTACCTCCGGCACCACACCCTTCACATCACTTGCAGCTGTTGCCAGGAGATCTACTAGCGTCTACAGCCACACTTCAACACACGCACACACACTCAACACGGTTGGTCACCTTAGCACCCGCGCCAGCTCCACCCCCCCATCCAGCGCATACTGTAGACAAAAGAAAACCTTTTATTCAATCCTTAATACCACACCACGCGCTGATTAAGCTAGAACCTGAGCCACCACAAGAAAAACCACCCTCTTTTGTACCGGATCCCATGCAGCAACCCTTACTAACGACGCATTTATACTACCAACCAGAATTTCCCGAACAATCATGTAGAAGTCAAGCTACATCACCAGCAGCACCTTCCACGCCACCAGCCGAAGCATCTGATATTCCTGCTCATAAAGACGCTTCAAATCAAACTGATCAAATAGAAGACGAAGATGATTCTCCAAATCAAGCTGATGAAGATGAAAGAGATATAGCTTGTGTTGGCGTTGCCCATTTTCCAGAAGAACCTAATGTCATACAAGTTCAGACCGAGCCGATGCCAATTGATATTGCTGAGGATTCATCATCTGAGGGACTTCAAACATCAGTGGTCGGTGCTGTAGAAAAAGCAATAGATGCTATAGAAAGAGATGGAACTATAGATAATTCAAACAGCAGTGGTTCCAATGATCTTGTTATTGACACTACAACAGCTTCATCGTCACCAAATCCACAACTACAAAAACGACCACCAGTGGACGTTAGTGGATTAGAACTTTTATCAAACAGCATTGAACAGTTTGAACGGACAACACCAAGTAATAGTATGCCCAATATAGAACAAATGCCAGTCATTGTAGATATCAGATCAGCAAACAAATTAAATATTGTCATAAAAACAACTCCTAAATCGCCATCACAGACTGCTAGTACAGAGAAACCTAAACGATTCGATTATGCCATGCCTGAATCTAGTGATGAACAAGAAAAACAATCTCTCGATGGACTTGGTATCTTATGTGCCTTAGCTGAACAAAGGTTTATGGAAGAGGTTAAAGAAAATCCACAAAATCACCCATCCACATCTAGAAATCTTACAGAGAAAGAAAAAGATGCTTCAGATCCAAAACTTACTGGTCACATTAGCTTCAAAGATAAACGTCGTAAACGTAGTAGAGATGATGAAGACAGAAAAAGATGTAAAATAGAAAAAGAACGTACTATAGCTATCAAAAAAGAGAAAAAAGATGAAGACACAAATGACCATGAACTGGAAGCTAGTCTAAGACGTGTTGCCGGTTGTTACAGTGGCGTATCTGAATGTGAACATGCTCCAACAATGCCATCAGCTAGGGAACTTGTTGATGCAATCGAAAAAGATATGCGAGAACGATTACAAGATCTACAACGACAGTGTGATGAGAAAAGGGCACAACTTAATGCATTGACTCCACCTCTTCCTACACTGACAGCTCCCCCAGTCCCAGCATGTATCCCTGCTCTCTCACCAGACTCGGATCGAGGTTCATCTAAAAAGCGAAAAGTTGGAAGACCTCGCAAAGTATCTAGTCCTGATTCAACTGAAACTATAGTTGCCAAGAAGCCCAAATCTAAAAGCAGTCTTGTTGGATATCTTTTAGCAAAAGGTAAACTGAAAGGGAACATATTATATTCGAAAGGGGAGCCTTCCACAGAGGAAGTTAATCGAACCAGCAAAGTACGCCCTAAGCTGAAAGCAGAGCCTATATTAAAAGAATATTCAGATGAAGACGAAAATGAGTGGAGTCTAAATAGATCTGCAAGCTCTTCCATGGAAAGTCTTAATGAAGTACGTCAGAAAAATCGTGAAAAAGTTGATCGGTTGGTGAAGAAACATTCAAGAGATGATCTTTCAGAGATAGAGTTAGCCATAAGGCGGGCCAGTGCTTCAAGTGAAAGTGATAAGGAAAGGAGACGTGCAAAGAAGAGACGAAAAAGTACGAAATCTAAAGAAAGAACGGATGAAAATGCCACAGTTCAACCTGATTCCGAAAAGCCTCAACCACAGGTGATATCGAGGTGTACTCTTACTGAGGATAAGTTAGATACGTCTCCGAGAGTTTTGACCGCCCGGGGAGGCTTGTTCTACGCTGGAAAGCTTAGTGCTGTCCAAGCTCCTGATGTCTACGCTATAACACTTGACGGGGAGAGAGGAAATAAGCCTCATATATTATCAAGAGAAGAGACATTAAAAGATGCTGTAAGTATTCAGATACATTTTTCTTTGACAACTACATATATCTATATAACACGCATTACGCATTTATGTTTAAATGTAAATAAAATTCATAATTAGGTGATAGAATTCTGCGATTACTCGCCAGTTTCCAAACATTTCTTCAGCTATTCCTTCAGCTTTTACACTGGTATAACATCTTAGCTCCAAAGACACCACTCTTGACATGTTCTGTAACATGAAATAATAAATAATTAAAGTAAGTAAATTATTTGTTGGTGATGTGGGTGTCATTCAACGATATTATACATATAAATACATATACAAATATCAGAATAAATTTCCCAGAACCAGAAATGCAAACATCTATGTTCATCACACAAACGCCCGCCCCCGTCGGGAATCGAACACGAGCCACGCTAATAAGTCGATGTGCTAAGAACTTGCCTCGACGCTCACCACTCGGTCAACGAGACAGTCAAAACACTTCTATAAATATTTTCAGGCTGTGGACATAAGGGGATATGGTATGACTGAAACTAAAGTATTTACTTCCTTACCTGAAGCTTCTAAACACACTATTAACTTAAAACATTTATATTTCAACAGATACTAGAAGTGAGTCCTGCATCAGTGTCAGATTTGCCGTCTGGGACCAGAGTTTGTGCGTACTGGTCGCAGCAGTACCGGTGCCTTTACCCAGGCACAGTAGCAGTATCTTCGCCAGATCCTCATGACAATAAATTTGTGGCTGTGGAATTTGACGACGGGGACTCGGGAAGGATTGCGATTGAGGACATCAGATTCTTGGAGCCCAACTATCCAATTGTTGGTAAGTGAAAGTTTGTTCCTTTATCTTTTTAGAATTCTATAGGTACCTACCTTACAAGAAACAACAATACCTTCAAAGTCTTAAAGGATATAACTTGTCTGTGTTTCGTTCTCAAAATATTTTTAACATTTCTGATATTATATTTAAGTTAATATTACTTAATATGTGATTCTTGGGTCTGTAATCCCATGTACAGTTATTAACAATTATGGCTGTTGTCGCATATTTTAACACTAACAAAGTATTAAAATCTGGTATAGTAGGGAACTTGACTCAGAAAAATACAATTTAGCAAGAACCACAAGTGAATCTTCTAACAGTGCAAGTAAAGAATAAGCGCTGAAAGTAAATCTAAAATTCATCGTGTTGGTCCAGACTCCTTTACAGAATAGACCAACTTCCTTTTCACCGGGCAGCTCATAAAAGGCGAGCATAGGTTTACTCTCACTAACACCGTGATCTCTTACTAGGTGGAGTTGACGTGTTCCGGTTTGGAGGGTAAGGTAGCCGGTGAACTTAAACTTTTGCACGAGGCCTAGCATCACGGCCTCAGGTTGAATCTCTCATGTACTACGTTATATGCGCCAACAATCCTGGTGTTTATAGAGCTCAATCCTTTATATTTAAAAGGCAAAGGTCTAAAAGTTTCCACAAGTTTCCACAAATCTTGGTATCAATAATGTCGTTGAGTTTCTTAAAGTAGCAATTTTCATTTCAGAATACGAAAACACACTATTTACGTTAGGGAAACGAAGGAGAAATACAAGCGTTACTGATGACAAGAAAACAGTAAATACTAGCGAAGTAAAACCAGATACCCAGCTACAGGTCATTCAAAAAGACGAAGAAAGACATAGGGACAGGAAGAAACTAAAGAAACACAGAAAAGAAAAACTAAGGCGTTTGACAAGTGAGGAAGAACTAGGCGAATATGTGAAGAAGAAGAAAAAGAAACACAAATGTTGCGAAGAACATTGTAAGCACAGGCGACATCATAAAAAGCATAGAAAACACAAAAGGAGACATCACTCAGTTTCTAAAGACCACTCGAGTTCCTCCGGCGATGATCAGAGACACAAATCATCGTCTTCAATCGATTCTAATAAATCGAACGAGGATTCTATAGATTCAAACGATAGGTTGTCAACTTTAATAGCAGTGGAAAAGTCGCCAGATGATAAAATGAAAACTGTTATAAAGAAAGCTGTCTTACCTAAGAAGAGTTTGGTGAAGACAGCGGTGTTAGATTTTAGTCATATAGGTAAAATAATGTTGACGAAAGAAACTAATGAAAAAGACAATCTAAAAGACAGTGGGATCGGGTTGGAGCAAGAATCGCCATCGGTTTCGACTGTCGACACCTTAAAAAAGGTAAGTTCCTTTTTAATTACACTTCCTTCTATAGTTATTCTTTTATTAATTGTATTGGCATCAATAGTGGTAGAGTAGTGTGTCGTAATATTATATATTCTGTGGCAGTATGCTATAATATCATGAATTAAGGGCAGCTGATAGACTATCATGTTAGGTATGGGCTTAATATCCTGGCCTCAGACAATAATACACCAATTATATCTATGGTAAGCGACGATTGTCTCTTTGCATTAGAAGAGCTCAGTGATTGTTCAGATTTATTACATGAGAGGTAGACTAATAATATACCAATAATTGTTTTTCTGCCGAAAAATAAAACCGAGAACATTCTCAATTTGACTGTAAAGTCTTTATGTCTCTTCGCGAATAACTTGGTCGTTTAATAACCGAATTTAATGAATCTTTATTTGGTGGAAAGGAGATATCCCAAGGGTGATCCCACGATGAGAAAACCAGGATCTGAATTAAAGCATCTCAGGGAAATCAAGAGGGACTTTTGAAAATTGTAGAGGCGACTAGTGCGTCTGATATTTTTTTTTAAATATGTAGTGATGTGTGAGACCTTGAAATCGGTTTACTGCGTTAAAATTGTTATGGTTTCAGTTTTTAAGCGTTGTTCATTTTATTCTTTGAATATTTTAATGTGGAATGTTCCATAATGATATTAATGTGATTTCAGAAGGCCAAACGGCGGACGGTGTCAGCATCGTCCGACGGGGCCGCAGGAGCGGGCGGAGGTGTGAGCAAGATGGCGGCCTTCCTGCCCGGCGGCGCGCTGTGGCGCTGGCACGGGGTCGCCTACCGCCGCACCGCGCGGCCCCGCCAGCGGAAACTATTCTACCGCGCCATCGAGCGAGGCGAGGAGGTCTTGCATGTAAGTCCTATTTACCTATATTCTAATTCTCTCTTAATTCTCTGGATACAGGAGTCAAAACAAAAATCACATTATATTAATGGCTTCTTTCTTCACAATCCTTCAATTCTTATGTTTTTCACTATTTCTATGTATACAAGGAATTACTTATATCCGTTGTTCCGTTGCGTTATATATAGCGAAAAAGCTTTTTTGAAAAAGTGGCCCATGTAAATTTTAAACCGTTCATTTATCTCCATATAATAAAATACATTAGCTATGGTTCCGTTCTAAGAGAAAACATTATCCATCTTTGTCCAAATAAACATATTTTCGCATTTATAATATTAGGTGATAAAGGATAGTTGCAGAATGAAAAAAGCTGAGTTAGACATGTCCTATGTCCTATATCAGACCGATTATCTGCTACTGAAATTTGGAAAGTCTGTTATGGCGTGGCTCATTTTCTATCGTGTACAATTTTAGGTGGGCGATGCGGCAGTGTTCCTGTCAACAGGGCGGGCAGATAGACCGTATATAGGTCGTATCATCGCGCTGTGGGAGGCGAGAGGCGCCATGGCAGTGAAAGTCGAGTGGTTCTACCACCCGGAGGAGACCGTCGGCTGCGACGGACTGCATTATCCCGTAAGTGTTTCTTTATAGCATTGCAAGGGCAGCCGAATTCCCTGATGGTAACTAATGCACGCCGCCTACAGACACAGTAATGGTGCTTTGTTAATCTTAGACCTGGATGTTAAGCCTCGTCCAAAAGTAATTTTACTGGCTACCTTACCCTTCAAACCGAAACACGTCGAAAACATTGACGTTATGGCGGTAAGAATGCCTAAGTTCGTAACAAATATACACAGTAGTCATTAGCCCGTTTGCTCAGCGTGACTATGGCCAAAACTTCTCTATACACTGAAGGAAGCCTAAGTTCAGCAGTGGGCTGCAATAAGCTGATCAATTAATAAATTATACGCTATATATATTTAGTAGTAGTGAGTACCAAATTTTTCTACAGTGCTAGGCATATAGGTGCCTTCTTTGGTATAGACTGAGCTTGTCTAAGCGAGGAGATTTTACTATAGGTAAAAAATAAAATAAATATCGTCACGCCCATATATCCTCGAAAGGGCAGGCAGATGTACATACTAGTGCACCCACGATTAGCCGACGATATTAAGTCCCATGTTGTGACGGGTGGTAAGTCCGTCCCCAACTATAGGTCACTATAAAAATGTGGTGTTAGTCAATTTTAACTTTTTCACTTTTCAGGGTGGTCTCTTCGAATCTCCTCATACTGACGAAAATGACGTACAAACCATATCCCATCGGTGTGAGGTGCTCCCCCTCTCGCAGTACAAGGAGCGCATGGGTGATGACCCAGTGAAATACAGCACCGTTTACGATAACAACGACGTCTACTATCTGGCCGGACATTACGACCCCACGCAGCAAACCATTCGCATGGAACCCGATATACCATTAGCAAGTAAACCCACCTCTTAACTTATTTATTCCTGGTACTCGAATGCACTTTTAAAGTACAACAAGGACAGTGTGTAAATAAAGTGTTATTTCAAGTGTAAAGTGACTAAGTTAAACTCAAGTGGAGTGGCCCAAGTGCAATCGAACAATATTGATATATTTGTATATATCTTAATGTTTAATTACATAATTATTTTTCATTAAATATCTACGCATTTTATGTAGCTGTGCTACCTATTGATTTCGTGATCGAATTTAAAAAGTTAAGATGTGATTATTATGTATACCGTAGATATCGATATCGATATTACAATGTTAATAATGTTACTGTAGATTTCTTTGTGCACTCAAAAGCTTTGCAAATCACGGATACAGGTTATAAGGTACAATACAGATTTGTGAGGCTCAAATTGTATAACAATTCATTCATACCGTCCTCAGAGGCGATATAACGTGGTGGCGATACACCTTACTGCAATAGAGTCGATGTCTGTCAGTGTATGTAAACATTTCTAAGATTGATGTGCCAGATATATCATATCGGTGGATACCCAAAAAAGGAATATTTAAGTTTCTGTCTAAAGTACAAACTGTGATTAAAAAAGATACGTGTAAACAGAATTGGTATATGAATTAATAGAAACTTATTACTATTTGTTTTTTGATAAAAGTATGTGTGCAGTACAAACTGCAGTTTACACACAAAAAGTATGCAAGTGAGGAAGTACATATCTATGTTCTGCTCGACTTGCATACATATGTCATGTGAAAACTGTACATTATTTATACAGTATATATATACATACTTACACTATATAATATTTTCTATCTATTTTCTCGCAGGCTAAATGCTATATATGCGTTTCTCTTAGATGGATTTATTCCTATAACGATTTAACGACTATGAAAAAGTTTAAAAACATTGGCAGACTCATCAAGTGAGCAGTCAAGTGTGCAGCGACCCTTAGAGTTACCCTTGTTATGTTTTAGTGGTGTCCAGTTTTAGAAATTGTTCTGCAGCTCGGCGCCGAGCCGAGGTGAAGTGATGACAATATTTATATATCGAGGTCTAGAGAGTGGCCGTTTGGTGATTATATGTGATTTTATTTTTATACATGTAACAATATAATCTCATCCTTAAGTAGTTGTACATTTCTTGTATATTAACTTAGATTTCTACTTAGTAGCTTTTCTATTTAGGGGTTATCCTTATCTCACACATAAGTTAGATATGCAGACATATTTTAATAGTGATCGAGTGTGGAGTGACTCTTATAGTTACTTTATTTATGTTTTTGTGGGTCCATATGTACGAATTGTTTGTTGACTTTCACGTTTTACAAACAAATAAAATAAAACAAATAAAAATTGAGTATCTGAAATAAAATAACTACTTTTTATTAAACGCATATGAAAAAATATACAGCAACGACATAACACGATTTTAAAAATTGTTGTATGTTTGTTTGTTTTGGATAATTTCCGAACCGATTTCGAAACCGACTCGTTTAATAAATTATTTTGATTTGATAACCAAATTCTATTAGTTATATATTTAAAGGGAAAGGGAAGTTTTTTAATATATATTTACTCTGAACCTAAGGTGCGGTTCAAACGCGAGTGAAGTCGTAGGAACGAGCTAATATTTGCGGGGTTTGTGTAACATCATTTACAAATACTACTTATTTTTACCACAATTGTGCTATTATAACACGACTTTAATTCTAGTATTCGACACAGTTGTGTTTCGGTTTATAATGTAAGGCTTGCACATTAAATTTAGATCTAATACACCGGTCACATCATAGCGACGGAACGACAACATCTATGGCGTGTATAGGCAACGATTGTATCTTACTATTAGACAAGCCGTGTGCCTATGAAAGAGTTTCGTAGCAGCAAACAAAAAAAAAAACGATAAAACTACGAAGTCGATTTTCTTTGAAACCAATTTAGTTTGATTTTTTGAAATCTATATAATTTTCCTAGTTCAAAAGTTAGAAGGGGAGACATACTTTAACAAATTATAGGCGAATTTTTAAACCGAATACATAAGGGAAGGAAGGCTAATGTATTTATCAGTTTATACATATGTACGTCTAAAAATGTGTGAAATAACGGCAACCCTCCTATTCTAAAATGCAATTCTATCTGCTAGTCCCTATGTTCAAAATTGACCAGTGATTAGTCACGTTTTGGAAAAATTCAAATTTTTATTTCAAAATAGCTCTTTGTATATTATGCAGACTGTTTTTACATTTTGTTAAATTTTACAATATTTTTCATATTTTTCGTTTGGTTATTTATGTTGTTTATACTATATATTAGAGATGTACTGACAATTTTATCGATAAAATATTGTTGACTTTAAAAATACAAGTCTTTATAATTCATCAATACGTTGTCGATGAATTATAAAACCATGTATTAAAAAAAATTGAAGACTCTTATTTGTAAAACTTATTTATTAATAAGTAAGTAAACGAGGTGTTTCAAATTAAAAGTGATTGTTTATATTGATTTAACTGTTCTTATATTTTGTAAACAATAATGTGTTTATATTTTCTGTTGTCGAATATTTATCGGTAAATGAGCCTGCACATCACTACTCTATATCGAAATGGTGCTAGATGCTTATATATTGTTTATTTATAATAGTGTGTACATAATATCATTTAGATTAGTGTTTCTATGTAACTTTACGGTACCTTACCGCACTTGAATTGTTATGGTCTGTGGTACACATTACACATGTTTTATTATTATTAATACCATCACTTGACGTACGCCATATTTAACTTATTATATAGCAAATTTCAGTTGTGTTTGAAGAAGTAGCAAAGATGTTAATAATTTTTTTCATTCACTACTCTATACAGTCAGATTAAATAAATATTAAACCATCATTTTGTTCTTACTTTTTTCATTTATATGTGTATAAAAAGCACTCTTATCGGATTTTTTTTTGTATGGAACCAAAAATAATTCGAAAAATATTAGTTAACATATATGCTACTTTATAAATTGCTGATATCATATATAAGTGTAGGTAACTGAAAAAAATATTTTCGTTCTCAAGTTTGTGGCCTTTATCTTCTGATCGGAATCGTCGATACCAGTTGTTACAAACAATTTCAATTTATCATTTCACATTTTCTATCTGATCATATAGACAGGCTCGATTAGATTTAAGATTGTTCGATCATCGTTATTGGTGTTCGAAAAATATGACGAAATTGAGTAATGTATGGTAGGCGGTGGGTTAGGGAGTGCGTGTAAAGAACTGATTAGTTCTGAGAAAAGCGTAGTGACGTTAGACTGATATGTTCTTTTTTATCCAAGTCTTATACATTAATTTCAAAAGCAAAAGAAAAGTATTGATTCTTAAAATCATGAATACAAAAATGAAAGGATTTTCGGAATTTTTGATTATTTAGTAAATCTATATTATTGTGATCAATAATACAATCAAACTTCAATTATTTGCACTATTTTATTAATAAATTTTCTGATAGTCGGGCTAAAAAAGTATATACTAAGATCGAAAGTCCTAGGCCAATGGCAAGTTCATGATCTTGAAATATGAAAATATAAACAAAGCATCGATAGCAGTCTCACTATCTAACGCCACTAACAAAAACTTAGGTAGGTTTTGTATGGAATGGCCAAATGTTTGTAAGAAAATGGAAGGTTTTTTTCAGCCTTAAATCTAGAAAAGAGAATTCGTA
>DVZN01000862.1:0-11457 GCA_018237365.1 Caria ino melicerta
AAAAGAGTAGGCAGAGGTACATACTAGTATGCACCCACGACTAGCTGACGATATTAGGTCCCATGATGTGACGGGTGGCAAGTCCGTCGTCAATCGGGCACTAATCCGATCCCAGGCAACGTTATGTTTTTTAGAAAAACTAAAAAATCGTATTTAGAAGAAGTTGCCCGACCCGGGAATCGAACCCGGGACCGTTCGCGTCAAACTCGGTCACCGACACCTCTCGACCACAATGGCGATCCAATACAATATCCATTACACACAATATGGCGATTGCAATGTTCTAATATGGCGAATGCAATCTCTAGTACGGGAGGCAATCTGTTAAGAGTGCAACGTACTGCACGCACCACTAACTCTGTTCCACATCAGGATTCTCCGAGTAAAAAGTCTATCGCGCGGTTATCGGAAATCTGAAGCAATGTTTTATTAATACTAGCGGAATTTCTTTTCATAATACATGTATGTATATGATTATATCATTATTCACAATTCCTTTGCAAGATGGATGCGAGGTTTCTAATAAAATATGTCACGGTCCTACCGCAAAGGATGCAATAGGTAGGTAAACTTATACAATTCATCAATTAGTTTTCAAGATATGTAATTTTAAAGTGAGCCCGCAAAGCTCTGTGTATGTGACGTCATTCCACAACGTTCACTCGCTAGCTCAGTCCGTATGCGTACTCCTGTGACGTTGTAGTCTGGGACGCGAGTGAGCGCTAGCGGTAGATACGTTGTTGTATGACGTCACACGGTTTGGAAATATAGGGAATTTTCAAATTCCCTACATTTCTAAAGATTCCTAATAAAGATTGATTATTGAAACAGTATATCAATCATCAATATAATCATTAATAGATTGCTTATTGGGATCCGTCGTAAGTCTAACTTCCTAATCGGAAACCGTCTAAGTTGAACACTGTAATTGTGGCGGCAGGAATAGGTAAAGCGGTAGGTCCTTACCCGCGCAAGTAACAGCGAACACAATAAGGCCTACACGATAAGGAATATTTTTAATTATGTATAGTTCTCGATATTACAGAAATTTAGCGTACACGCCTAATGACAAGGTGCGGGTTCGGTTTCCGATAGACATGTTATAAACTTTTGTTACGTGATCTAGTAATAAACTACCGACAAATACCGACAAGATTCGAGTACGATTTCCGACAGGAATACGTTTGTATTTCTGATTCTGAATGTTTAATAAATGTATTGCAATTATAAAATGAAATATTTAATCAATTTTTAATAAAAAATAAACATACATATCTTAACGCCGTGTCCCTTAGGAGGTAGGCAGAGAGTATCGAGTGAAGGTAATAAAAATAAAAATATTTTTATGCTGAAGCTGGGTCATACAATGACACCTTAAATTAGTATTTATACATTTAAAATTACACCCTTAAATTAGTAAAATAAAAAAATATCGTCACACCCATATATCCTCGAAAGAATAGGCAGAGATACATACTAGTATGTACCCACGACTAGCCGACGATATTTGGTATGGTATTTAAATTTGTATCTCTACAAATTAACACCTTCTCCAAAGAGCCTCGGTGGTCTGATGGTGGAGCGCTACGGACTTCTAATCCGATAGTCCATGTTTGAACCCCGCCCAACCAAACCAATATGTTTTCTAATTTATTCATATTCTGAGCGATCTTACAGTAAAGGAAAACATCGTGAGAAAACCCGGATTAGTGTATTCAAATTCGACCTAATCTAATTCGACCTAATCTAATTCGACCTAATCTAAGATTGGGCCTGGTTTCCCTTCTGGTTGCAGAGGTCAGATGGCAGTCGCTGAGTAAAAACTAGCGTCCTTGTCAAATTCCTTAGATTAGGTAGCCGGATTATTTGATATAGAAACGGGATAAGGCTAGGACGAAGAAGACTAATAGGTACAATATAAATCTAATGCTTAATTTTACTGTTATTAAGACTCGTGCCTAAAATAAAATACCTATTAGGTATCTAGGATTGGGTCTGGTTTCCCTTCTAGGTTACGGAGGTCAGCTAGCAGTAGCTCTGTTTAAAAACGGCACCCTTGTCATTACCCCCGACCCCGATATAGAAACGGAAAGAGGCTATTATAAAGAAGATAAATTATTATCTCCAAAACACCTTATATCGACGCAGTAGCATCGTTGTTTTAAAATTTGTGTTGACAGGCTTTTGCGATCGGTTCAGTGGTTTGGGCTGTGCCTTGATAGATCAGTTAGTCAGTCACCATTGCATTTTATATAAGAGTACCTTCACGCCTATTATCCTTTAAGGGGTAGGCAAAGGTGTGCTAGTATCTCCACGACTCGTAAGTCCAGTAGATATACTAGAACACCCGCTATTAGCCAAGGTACTAGGGCCCATGATGTGATAGGTGGCAAGCCTATCAGCATTTCGGGCATATTCCAATCTTTAGAATAATCTGAAAAACATTTTAAGAAAAGTTGCCCGACCTGGAAATTGCACCCGGGACCTAAGCGGCTATCGGTTTTTACAGGTGACATCCGTACCGTTACACCACATAGGCGAATATGTTAAGTTCAGTTTAGTCTGTAATATGTACCTCTGCCTACTCTTTCGAGGATTTATGGACGTGAAGATATCTTATTTATTTAAGATATTAGAGAATTATAATATCTGAAATCTCTCACGTAAATACAGTAACAGTATTAGGGCTAACAAATCCTTAATTTCACTGAACCCTTCGGAAGGTACAAGGGTCGGAAGATGTTAGTTGACAAAAACTTGCAAAACGACCCTTCCTACTGAGATTACTGCGGGCGGGCGAAAGATTTATGATATATATTTATCAGCAAAACATTGTTTTAAATTATGCATAATAAATGATATATACAAAGAGGATGCTATTGTTTTTTTTTTGTATAGTTTAGAGAATTTAATTTGCTAGAGTTATATAACATTTTTGTGACTTTTTACATAAACCAATTTAATTTCATTTTGAACCTGTGCGTGTGCGTGTGCGTGTGCGTGTGCGTGTACGTGTGCGTGTGCGTGTGCGTGTGCGTGTGCGAGTGCGTGTGCGAGTGCGTGTGCGTGTGCGTGTGCGTGTGTGTGTGTGTGCGCGTGTGTGTGTGTGTGTGTGTAATCGCCTATGTAGTGTAACGGTACGGCTGTCGCCTGTTGAGACCGCTAACCGCTTAGGTCCTGGGTTCAATTCCCAGGTCGGAGCAACTTTTCTTTAAAATGTTTTTTAGATTATTCTGGGCAAGCGTGACATTGCCTGGGATTGGAATGTGTCCGAAGTGGCGATAGGCTTGTCACCTATCACATCATGGACCCTAGTACCTTGGCTAATCGTGGGTGTTCTAGTATATCCACTAGACTTACGAGTCGTGGATATACTAGCACACCTCTGCCTACCCCTTCGGGGATAATAGGCGTGAAGGTATTTTACATTTCAGCTTCAGGTTGGAACGCATCATTACCTATATTGTCTACAGGCGGTTGGTATTTCAGGGAATCCGTCTACTTGTTTGCATTTCTATGTTAAAAAATGCAACCAAATGGAGAGTACCTTTTTGAAAACTAAATTTAAAAAAATGCCTAGAAAATAACATAACGAGTTTTGGAAAAATTACATGCAAGCACGTAACCAGTTTTTTAAATAATTCCTCTCCAAAATTGTTTAAAAAACATTATATCCTGTATAGTCATAAAATATTAATTACCGCAAGAAGCAAAAACGTGACGCTGGTTACCTAAAACTCTTTTATCCTATTCTGCCTTCTCCGAATAATCCTCATAGACTTTTTAATTTTTTACTGCATGTGTTATATTACTACAGGATTGGTTTATGATTTAACATAAAAGGTTTTGCAACAGCTAAACAATATCCCTTTCAAAAAGAAGCGCAAAATTTTAGACAATAATCTTTACCTTTTAATCTTTAGAAAGTATTATCGCTTTCGGTAAACATTTGAGCAATATGTTGAATTGTGGTGTAATTTACGAGCAAAGTGAAGGTACTGTATTTTATGAAATAGATCACAAAAGAATTGTTTAAAAAATGTATTGTTGTTTGGATATTGTAAGCAAATATTGCTTTTGGAGTTAGCGCAAAATAGGTTCCATTTTGTTAATCCGTCATTATACTTTATTACTCACATTTTTTCATTGCTAACAGTTAGTCCAAGACTTTGACCGCGTTATCCATTTAAAAGAGTTTATGAGTTTTATTTTTAGGTGTATTTTTTTTAATTCTTTCATTATAGGCTTTAGTCGTAAGACGACTATGTCAGCCCTATTAATAATTTCTTAATCTAAAACAATCACGTAAAAAAGAAACAGTGTGAGCTTATTAAGTATAAAAAAACAGAAATCAAACTTATTCTATCCCTGATTACATCTAATTTTTAATAGTACCTCAAATAAATTAACCAGACACATACAAACTGATGAATTCGTATTTGCGAGTATGGCATTCACAGAACCCAGTTCTCTGAGTGCCACACCCGCCCCAATTTCCAAAAACTACTTCATCCAGATGTAACATTACAGGCCATGTTTAGTAGTGAGCGAGGATACGAGTGCGAGGACAGAGCACGAGTGAACCACGCGCAGCAGCGAACGTGTGACGTTCGGGGCCCCACGTGCCCGCCAGCGCCGCCCTAGGCTCGACACCACAAGCTCGCTCTACTGCCGGCCATGTTTATTTACGGCACAATTTCTGCAAATATCAGTTCAAGTAAGGCGAGTACGTTATTATGAAACTTTGTTCTAAGTAAACAAGTGTGCTATGAGGGTCCTCACCCACTGACTGACGACACCTACTTTTAAAACACTGTTAACAGTGTTAGAATTCCTGAAGCGGAGGTTACGCTTAAAAAACATAACCGACACCTACTTTTACTTCTGTGCTGGCAAATTGCTACACTGGCAGCATTTTACTGGCATACACAGGTAAACATAATATTTATGTAGGTATGCATAATTATATCTATCTATCTATATAAATACAAATTAATCGCTAAATGTGTAAACGCTAAGTGCAAAATTCGAGAATGACTGAACCGATTTCGCAAATTCTTTTTTTATAATATTCCGGGTGGTGGTGGAGAGACCAATTTTCAAAATTGACTTTAAAAGTTTAAAAACAACACTTCTATATTCCCATACGAAGATTCGTAATAGTATTTAAAATCAATTTGAACTTTAATAACATATTATAAGGTTTAAGTGTAAGTGGAGAGTTTCCGGGAAGGCAAAACAATTGGGTGAAGGAAATAGACGGTACGATGTTCGCCGCGTCAGCTAGTATGAAATAAAACAAGAAATATAACAGCTGATTGATTTGTGGGGTCCTCTAACTGTGTTATAGCGCAATATATATATAAACAGAAATCTACTTACAAAGCGCGCTCGAGTAACGTACACTTATCCACTAGACAAGCATGCTCGTAAGCATACCCATCGGATCTCACTACTATAGGCCTGTGTGACAGTGACAATCCTATACTAGACAGAGCTAATATAGTAGCGAGGTCCGACGGCATGTGAGAAGGCGTGCCGGTTCAATAATAGCCCGTTAGTAGACGGACACGATATTTCGGACCGGTTCAGACCAATTCTCCTCCCAACCGGTATATATGTGTGCGTTGCGTTACTCGAGCGAAGTACGTACGTCGATTTACTTCTTGTTATAATTTTTTTGTGGTTATAGCGGGACGCAATTTGATGGGGCAGCTAAAGTACTCACTAGTAAAACTCAAGTAGTTGATAAGCAGCTAAGGTGCATCACAATAAGAAACATTAAACATATTAATGTATTAATTATGGTATTTATTAGGATATGGTTACAAAACGGTTAAAATATTTCATACTGGGCTACATATATTCTGCTGTTTTTGGCGTAGGGAATATTTGGCAAAAATTCCCAAAAAAAATAAAAATAAATTAGCATTATAAAAAATAATTTTAAAAACTTTTATGGATCTAAGGTAACGATACGAAACCTGATTGAACAAAAATATTGTATACCTACAACGGTACCCTGAGTTAATGTTACAAAATACACCTATGCTTGCAATGGTTTTAACGTTGAATCTAGTAAACCCTAGAAATTATGTAAATGTTTCTAGTCATACTATAACGTTTGCGACCTTAATCTGACCTTAAACCATATAATGCTAAGTACAAAGTTTAAAGTAGGTTGACGTCAATGTGAATCCTACATAATTTGCGAAAAAAACAATAATAATTTTTATAACATTAGAACTAGTAGAGGATTCTGATGGAACGCCGCATATAGACACCAAAGATATAGATGAAGCATTACTAACCTGAGGCCGAGATGTCAAGCCTCGTGTGAAAGCCATTGCGAAACACTTTTTCCTACCAAGTAAAAGATCGCTGTATGAGTGACAGTCAACTTGTGCTCGCCTCGTAGGAGCTGCCTGCCAGTTGGTATTGTACTACAGAGCCCCGACCAAACCAGCTACGGCAACGATGTGGAATAGTACAAAATTGCTATTGAATAGTGTAATATATATATATAAAAATATATTGAAATTGTAATTGATCGAGCTCGGCGTTTCTCTAAAGGATCGCATTAGAAATGAGGTGATCCGATAGAGACCAGAGTTGCGACATGGTCGAACGCATTGCTAAGCTGAAGTGGCAATGGGCTGGTCACATATGTCGCAGGACCGACAACCGCTGGGGTGAACCACTCTTAGACTGAAAACCACTCTTAGGTAAACGTAGTGTAGGGTGCCCTTTTGCCCGATAAAGTGATGACATACGCATGATTGCTGGCAGTGCTTTCCCAGGAAAGGAAACCAGAAATCAAGTATTGTGGTGTGCCATGGCGAAGAATTTAAGTTAAGTAATTAAATATTATCTACGAAACGGGAATTCAGTTGGTTCCAAAGTTTCCAACCTTCTGCTCAAGTATTATTCCTCTTACGTATTGTATGCGACAACCCTAGCACAGATTCTTAAGTATATACCTAGTACATACACATATTATCACAAAGTTACAGCAAATTTGAACCACCGATGGCCGCTTTGCCCTAGGGGAGCTTAGATAAAATGTTGGTCATCTGATCCTTCTAGGAAAGCGAGTCCCTTTTCATTATTAACATCCGAAAAATATAATTGATGATGTATGGGAGTTCTAAGTTATATCAAAATTAGATGAATTGCAAATTGTGCAAGAAGAACTGAATTCGTAAATTTGTGAAATAATGCACAATATTAAAGTTCCCTTTTTTAGTTCCCTTATTTTTATGTACACACAATGAAAATACATTCTAAAAATATATTTGAACATAACTCAGGTTGTTCAAAGTAGAAAGTATATCCTAAAAAGTACAATATCATCAGCGGAGGCGTGCACGAAGCTACAGGCGTAGTGTATAATAGATAAGAGAAATAGAGAGTGAGAGCGTAAAAATTAACTGTATTATGTGATCTAGCATTTTAATTTGGTCTAAAAGATTTTAAGTTTCGTTTCTTTTCGTAAACAATCGCATGTAAACGTCTGGTAAATTCAAACAGAAAGGAATCGCAAATCAAAATAAAAAGTAACTATTTCCTAACCTAATATTTGCATTGTTCGGCCTATTCTGGCGTTTTTGAAATAAAAAAGACTAATGATTGTAATTACTGGAACAAGTACAAAACAAGTTATTTATTTAAAACAGGAAAAACTTACTATGATCCGAAGAGTTTTTCCTAAGCAAAGCCAGGTTTATAACTAGTTGGAAAATATTGTGGGTGTAGATTATATAAATTTTATAAGCAAATAGTTTAGAAGCGGTATCTGATGACAATGCAAGTGGGGCACCGCAGTCCCCATGCAAATGAGGCTGGCTACACATTCAATTAAACGGAGTGCGCCGACACCCGGGTCCCGACTGCGCGTTGCTCGCTGGGATCTATGCAAGCCAAGACAAGAATAACAATGAGGATGCATCCATCCAGGATACTTTATATACACTACTGGCACAGAAAACAAAGTAAGTAGTTTTGCTTTTCAATAGCTAGATACTCTTAATCAAAGTACAGCACTGTGTTCATATCTTTCTCCTCGCTATAAACGTCTGAACGTATTAAAATGTGGTTTTTATGTATAAAAAGAGTTATACACGAGGTTGTGAGTAAATTTTGTTGGAAGTACGAGATAATATTTTCTGAAAATGGGATAATCTTTTTTTAACCACGAATTGGTCGACATTTGACCACTATCTCACCTGATGTTAAGTGACGATGCAGTCGAAGATGGATCATAGATATTCACTCTGGCCTTAGAGATAGCTAGATTATATTGTTCCAACCTATCCTTCAACAAAGGCAAAAGTGGTATACCTCATCTCCTAACGTTAAGGATTTGGTGTTATTGAAATCAAATCTTAGCCGACCTTTGCAGTGGCCAAGAGGTAGAATAGAGGCTGTACACCCGGGAGCTGACAATATTGTTCGTGTCGAGACCGTACGCACACAAAATGGTTTATTTAAAATACCTGTAAATAAACTTAGCCCCCTTTCAAATGCAAATTAAACTACTCAAATAAAACACTAAACATTTTAATATTCATACTTATTATTTGTCATATTTTAAATCAATTTATGTATGTATTTAAGATTTTTAATATAATTATTTGACTTCGTAAGTCATACATTTATCTATTTACTATCCTAAAATCATCATGATGATTTTAGTGGGGGGGGGGTTGTTTGGTTTTTATTGAAATCGGTGGGTAGATTTAATTTACGACACTTTGTTTTCCGCGCACCGTCAGTATGCGGGCCGCGGCGACATACAGACAGACCGTTTTCTTCCGCCGTGAGCTCTGGAGGACGGCAACACACGTTAGTCGTGTTAACCAATCGCCAACATACGTTGTGTTATCGGTTTTTTTCTGTGAACGTTTTGCAAGATCTCAATTCAAGGAAGCAGAAACTGTGGTCTTAAGCAGAAGACGGCCGGAAATAAGGTTAGTGGATCTTTTTACTCCGCTGTTTCTTAAGAACCAGTAGCCCTCTATATTTTATATTATTTTATACAGTCCATACATTTAAGTATACTTACCTTTAAACATATACTCAAAAAATCATACAGGTACATTTAAAATATTGTATGTTATAAAATGGTTGTAAACTGAGAAACCCCTTATAAATTTGTAATTAAACTTTAATATATTATTGTCTACAAAATAAAGGTGGCCCCTACACCACAGAAGTTTTTTTTAGATAATCTCTTATCACAACAAGCTTAAAAACTACTGGTCTAGAACCAAGTTTTTAAATTTTGTACAATCAACAAAATGATGTGGTTTTAACAAACCATGATGCAAGTGAACAAATTTATCAAAAATATAAATGAAACTGGCTTGGCTCATAGAATTTTTAATCTGAATTCTTAATTGGCTAGATATATGTACCTACGTACATATATCTCGAAGATGTGGCTGCTGAACAAAGTCGATGCCTCGTTTTATTCTCGACCGATTTTTAAATCCACGAGATGTTCGATTTAATGTGGCTCATCGATTTAATTCTGATTTAGATTTAACAAAAGACAGTTTAACTAAAGCAGTTACTCCTATATGCGCCAACTACATTATTACAACTACTACTCGGCATTGAGCTGGATGCGGTACCTACAAGCTTCTAGACTGAAAACGATGCAAAGCTAAAAAGTTTCTGAGATTGGTTAGAGCCCTTAGCTATATTCATTAAATAAATTAAAGAATAGCATCGTAGCTACATACGTTTACCTTGAAATCTTATGAAAATTCTACATATGATTAGAAAATGGAAAAAACGCCATAATCTCTTGTTATGTAAATATAGTTTAAACGGGATCAACTGAGAGTAATTAATGCGAGTTACGCAGTCCGATGCGGGTCACGGAGCCGTGGGAGCTGCCCCGCGCCATCTGGCGGTAGATAAACAAACAGTTTTGTCCGTGCCAGCTCCGATCGGTTTCGCCATGTACGAGATATATTATTATAGTATTTTCAAATATTATTCTCAAATATATGGTCATATCCAACACTATAAATAAGAATAGGTAAGGCGGTGCTACTAGTCTGGGCGAAACGTTGCAAAACTATACGACTATGGCAATTCCCACACTGCACCGGACACCACTCTGGTGTGCGGTGATGCGGATTTAAACTTTGTGCTGAAAAATGTTGATTTACAATGAACAAATAATAACAGCACGGTTTAACACACTACCACGGGCGCGACGTGCGGCGGCAGTGGGATATCCGCCTAAAAGTCGCGGTGTTAGCGACAGGTAACATCAAAAGCTTGCTTCTTGCGAGATGTAAACCCAGTAGGCGTTTGGTCTGGTCTTCAAAGGAGACAAAGTTGGAAGACACGACTTTTACCAATTAAAAAATAGGTTTTTAAGTATGGGTAAGTACTTATTTCGAGTCATTCCGTTGTAATAAAATAGTAACACAATTTTAAACCACAAAATCACCCTTTAAATAAGTTTGTTGTTGTTTGAAAGCTAATAATCACGATCGAGATGGTCCTTAGCTGTAATTCGTGGTTATTTGTTTGTATTGGGAGTTAGATAACATTTTTAATTTTGTTTATTTTAAAATATGCATGATTAAAGCATTTAAATGATTGGAATGATGACATCATTCAAAAAGTTTTAAACTTTCAATGGAAGGATACTTTACTACTACTTAATAAAGACAATTAGTTACCTATTCGGTACCTAATTGTCTTTATAGGTATCTGTTTGTGCCAAAACACTATTATACATCCAAATTACATTTTAAAGGACAAGATTTTCAGTTACAATTTCTCATCACACAAATTTTTTGACACAGTGCCCTTCACCCACAGCTTTATTTAGGAATGTTATGTATTACGATTGAGGTGTTTAACGAGGGTGCAATGTATCTTCATGTGTTAATCTGACACGCTCAATTAATTCTCCAAATCCCCTTTCTTGCTCCTTACTAATAGGAACGAATTATAATTAAGTAATAAGATCAAAATGGGCATCCAACGGAAAGTTTTTACAGGAGGTATTTTTACGGTTATTGAGCTGTTAAAGCTTCCAAGCTTTTAAGCCATTTCCCGCTTTATTGGCGGCGTAGTACATGGACATTAATACTAGTGTTATTATTAGTAGATGTGCAAACACCATTGTGTATGCGTCCGTTAATTGAGTTCCCAGTATAAACAATGCCTTTGATATAACTAATTCAATAACAACAATGGCTTTCAATTGCCTATAAATTCCTTAATAAAAAATGGGAATACTGTTGAACTTACGGGGCACTTCTGAAACTTCCCGCTAATCTTAATCATATATTTTCTCTAAAAAAATTAAGTTTGATATCTCTTGACAGTTTCGTTCGTCGAATGTATATATAAAAAAAAATATCGTCACGCCCATATGTCCTCGAAAGGGTAGGCAGAGGTATATACTACATATTAGTATAAACCCAC
>DVZN01000863.1:0-11456 GCA_018237365.1 Caria ino melicerta
ATCAGGAAAAACGTCTGCTGGTTGCCTCCCAGTACTATAATTTCTAAAAAATGTCAATAAAATAACTATGATTTCCTGATGGTATCATAGGACTGACACCAGACCAGAAATACTCGCCGCCTATAGACAACAAAGATGTTAAAGGTGCGATGCTAACCTCAGGCCGAGATGTCAGGCCTCGGCCAAAGTTTACCGGCTACCTTACCCTCCAAACTGAAACACGTCAGCGGTAAGGTTATAGAGGTAGCAATAGGTAAACAGGTAGTTTTAGTCCTAGCGAGTCGTTGCAAAACTTTACTACGTAGACAAAAGTCACAATATTGCTAACAAGCCTATGTTTTTAACAACAATTAGGCGGTTCGCCTATTTCTTATAGAAGCTTGGAAAACTCGGGATATGCAAACATGAAGTAGTCCACTGGGTATATTACACTGTTGAAGAGTACATTAAAAATAAATATATATGGGTTTAAGTCACCCCAACTAATGACATAAGACTTTTGTAAATGATTTATTTACAATAATGAATGAAAAATGTATTTTTTTAAAAGTAACTACCACGTTTCATACCGCCTCTGCTCGGTAGATACAATATTTCAAACCGGTGGTAACTTTTTAACGAGGTGGTAACTTTTTAAATGCTTTTTTAAGATAATTTGAATAAAAATATTTTGAATTTGATTTTGAGTTATTAAAACAATGGCACCTCCATCGCACTGGGTGGTATTTGTGGGGCTGTTTATTTATCTATATAAAACTTCTTTAATGTTAAAATCGAGACAGGTCTATCCGGTCAAGGCCAATAAACCAATCCGGGAAAATCGGAACGTGTATTTCTACGATGAAAATTCCAACACGACGCATTTCAACACTGTCGGTGAAACTGGGGCATTCCTGGACAAACAGACGAATACGTTTGATGTCTCCCATAGTTGTAATGGACGCCTTTTGATCTGTAAACATTGTAGGAAGCTAAGTGCAATCTACATTTCCCTGACTGTATTTCGAAATGTGTTTTAGGAGGACAAACACACAGAAATTAATTGTTTATAGTTGTTTTGATACATGGAACACGAATCTATTAGACTTTGACAGAGCTTCATATCGGAATTAATGGCAGAAACTGCCCTTGTTATTTAGGACCTGGTTCGTTTAAACTGCTGTTTGGCAGCTCGTTAGAGGCGAGCTAAAAATCCAAATCTAATCACAAATCGATTATTCTTTTGTGTGTTGTAATCTTATTGAACGTGATTATAAATCGTGAAATTGGTCGATAAAAATACTGGTTTGAAAGGAAGTGTCTGGAGGAGGAATGACTGCCTCGTTGAACGTAGAGTAAACTCCTAGCTACGCTGACGAATCAGGAGGTTCGGGTTCGATTTTCGACGGGGACCGACGTTTATGTGATCAGCAACATTTGTATTTCTGGATCTGGATGCTTATGAAATTTATTTCGGTATTTATTGATGTATATTTATGCATTAGTATCGTTGACAAAAACCCTTATCATAAGCTAAATATTCATGTAATTGGTCCAGCATAAAAAAGAAGAGGCCGTTCACCGGAAAGCGCCGTTCTTTTAAAAATCGATGTTTGGTTAAATATGTGATGCGTAATTATTATACTTATAAGTATTTACTTTTGTACAAGGCCTAACAATCCAGCTTCAGTTTGGCAAAGCACCATTATCACCATTGGTGTCGGCAAGCGCGGCGGCGTAAATGTCTTACCATTCGAAAATCATTTGCGTGTTTGCCTTCCAATGTTATAAAAAATCTACTTAAATCTTAATAAGTTAAAAATTTGTGTAAAACTGCATGCAATGGATAGTTTATAAACATATATCACGTAAGTATTGAATTATATGCTACAGTGGCGTTGAGGTGAAGTTTACAGAAACGCTCACTTTACACCGATGTTTGTTCGTCGCTTCCGTTCTGCACACACGCACACTAACTGCTATTATCTTATACTGGATTTGCGAACACGAGCTATTATTTATTTTTCCTTTTCGTAATTTCAGCATTCGCAATTATTTAGGTAACACACCACAGACCTAGATGTCTTTACGATTTTTTATCTATACACATAAATAAAACTGGAGTGTCTATAATATTAAAATAACCTGTTTTTACTAAATGCATGTGTATGTATATATAGTCATAATAAAATTGGAGTGTTTGTAATATTAATAAAAAGTAAGCATCCATTAACATAGTGTGCCTTTAAATGCAAGTTGTCTGTATCTATGCACATAAATAAAATTAGATTGTCTGTTTGTAATATTAAAATAACCTCTTTTTACTAAATGCATATGTATGTAAACACGATTTGCGATTTTTTGTCTGTATGTTCCGGTTAATCTATAGAACGGCTGGACCGATTTTCAAGAGACTTTCACTGGCTGATACTTTTATTTTTGGAAAAGAATTAGGGTTCCACAAAAAATAAACCACAAAATGTTTTTAAAGACCCTCGCAGACGAAGTCGCGGGTTTCATTTAGTCTATACATTTGCAAACTAGAAAAGCGGATTCTGCAAAATCCGGCTGAGATGTCAGGTCTTTTGCAAAAGTAAGTTTACCGGCTAAACTACTAGAGACGAACAAGCAGACGGATTCGCTGATGATAAGAATTTCTCGCCGCTTATAGACTAAAGATGGTAATGGTACGTTGCCAACTTGAGCCCGGGATGTTAGGCCTCGTGCAAAAGTAAGTTTACCGGCTACCTAACCCTCCAAACTGGAACACGACAATGACAAGCACTGACGTTATGGCGGTGATATCAATCCGAGCCAACCGCTACAAATCTCTACCACCTATTCAGAGGTCATAGTGTTAAAAGCTGCCTGGCAGGAAGGCGGATGCTCTATTCTGCAAAGGAGACTGGACCAATATAGGGTAAGTTTCTTACAGAACCTCACCGGAACGCTTTGAAAAAGCAGTTACATCGAGAATCTGATTTGAAAAATATCCAATCAATGTGTCATTGGTGGATCGATACAGACGTTAATGTTTGTTTACGTAACCGTGACGACGTGACCAAGTGTGCCCGATGCCCCTGACTGACGATCGATCGCGATTATTTTCCATCCAACATTACAAAAATAGCTAATAGTAACAGCGTACAATTTGCAATTAGCACTGCGCCCGCGCCGATCTTGCTGGCTTGTCGCCCAGCGCTAAATTACCGGTAGTCCTGCTTCGTATAAGGGCAGTGCCGATGAATACATTACTCATTATATCTATATAAAAAAATGCTATTCTTTAAACAAAAAAAAAAGGAAAAAATCAAAACGCTAAAGCAAACGTCTTTACTTCTAACTTTTTTCTTTTTTTGTTTAATTGTTCATAGTACGAGTAGTCCATATTCAAACCTCGCCATGTACCAATGAGTTTTTCTAGTTTAGATCATTTTCTGAGTGCTCTTACTATGAAGAGAGCGTTGTGAGGAAATCCAAATTCACGTATTCAAATTCGACCTGATCTAGTATTGGGGCTAGTTCCCCTTCTGGTTTGCAGAGGTCTGCTTGCCTGATAATTACCAAAAAAATAAATAGCCAATTAGGTGCAGGCATCCTGATGTCATGTGCATCTATACATTTATAAATTATTTTTACAAGCCTCAGAAAAATAAAGTTGACCGATTTTCTGATGTTAAGAAATAGTCTACGCCTATATATATATATGGTATTTATTGCCTTGGGAAACTGCAACGGGCACAGCGGAGTTTCGCCCAATAGTACATGGACTGAATTATGGTTAGAGGTTACCTTCATCAATAGACACAAGTACAAATCTTTAAAAATAATGGATTTTCGCTCCTACATTATTCTTGTATAATACACCCAAACATTTATTTTGAAATACTCTGTCTATTTATAAAAAAATGCTATAAAATCCGTTGCATAGTTCGAGATCTAAGCGATGAAAGGCGGGGAGCAATTTTTTTACTATGTAGTAATAATTAAAATTAAAATTGGTGCTCATCCGTCAATAATTATAAATATCCGACAACAGAAGCCGCGAGTGAAATAACTATCTAAAAATAAACGTAATATACAAAATGACCAGTTTGTAGCGATTGCCTGCACAGATATTGATATTTATTTATACCAAACGACACGAGATCTCTAATTATAGCCGGAGCAGATTTAGAGACGAAAACATGATGCATCTGTGACGTTATAAGGGCTCTGGTGAACTTGTCTTTGTGTCAACTAAATATAAACTTTATAATCGGAATATTAAAGTTGTAATTTCAATGTAAAGCTAATTACTTGGTAAGTTTGAACTTTATGTTGAGGTAGGAAGACTGGTTTTCTAGTGTTCGCGGTTTGTATGTCAGTTTTCTCGTACTATACGATGACGATTGTGTTGGACGTGATTGTGGACACGTTAGCCAATAAAATTAGGTGTTGTGTACATGATCGTGCGCAGGGTTGCCAAAAATTCTATTTTTTATAATATTGGAAGGCAAACAAGCAAACGGATTCCTTGATGGTAAGAAATTCACGCCGCCTATAGACACCAAAAGTGGTAATGGTGCTTTGCCAGAATGTTGGG
The DNA here is from genome assembly GCA_018237365.1 of Caria ino melicerta. Lineage (NCBI taxonomy): Eukaryota > Metazoa > Arthropoda > Insecta > Lepidoptera > Riodinidae > Caria > Caria ino. The sequence goes on from DVZN01000863.1 coordinate 4,565, forward strand.
TCTCCTGCAAATTAACTTTATCGGCTACCTTAACCTCCAAACCGAAACACGTCAATGAAAAACACCGACATTATGACGGCAGGAATAAGTAAGGCGGTGGTAACAAACCCGGCGAGTTGCTGCGATAATGTACCACCTAGTCAGAGGTCACTAAGAGGTGTTAGCGATAGTAAGTCTATGCTGCCTGGCAGGAAGGCAGCTGGTCCATTCTGCAAAGGAACCCGGACTAATACGGGTGAGCCATTTGTAGTCTATGCTAAGTTAACGTCTTAGTAAGTAGGTAAAGTTCACACATTCGTAACGTTTTGTTGTCATGTTCTTGTCCGATTTTTTGTCCTATCTTAGTTTGTTATATCCATAGTTAACTGTCGTTCTATTTAGAACTTAAAATACTAATAAAAATATTGACGCAAGAGTCTTAATCACCCTCCACGATAGCAAAACGTACGGCAAACAGTGTCTTCTGCTTGTTTGCTATTCCTGTATAATAACAATACTATAAATATAAATATAAAATTAAATATAAGTATTAATTTCTCTGCCACACGTGTTTGTATTTTTTTCATAATTTTTTTACACATTTTAAACATTTACAAATTACATTTTAAACGGATTTAAAATTTAGTTTTTGCAAATAAGCAGAGTGATTCTTAAAAAAATGTTTAGGAGTAATTAGTTTTGTTAAAGCGACAATTGTTTGAATGAACGCTAATATTTCGAGTCGCGAATCAGAGGAAACATTTGAAATTTTGTTTGTTGTGTTGTTGCTCGAATTAATAAATAAACTCGAAAAAAAAACCTCGAAACTATAACATCTAGAATATCTTTCACCATTATATAACTAATTATCTTAGTTATCTAAAGGGTAGAATAGGCTGTATGTTATCAAAATCAATTCAGTGCTGGTAATAAAAAAGGAATTTTGAGATTTGACAACCCTATTTCATACGTCTCATGAAATTATTTGTTTGTGCAATCTAAGTAACCTCTGCAATTTGTTTATGAAAACCTAATTTGCGAACAACTATAACATACACATATTTTTCGTAATTCACTAATGGCCAAGGATATTTTGATATTTTGCGGAAAACAATTTTACCATCCGGAAATCCGTCTGCTTGTTTGCCTTCCAATATTATAAAAAAAAAACATTATAACTAAAGAAAAAGACTTTATTTTTCTAGTTTCGCGTACTTGTGAACTCCTTGTGTCTGGAAATCTCCTAGGGAATAACATTCGCAACAACTGACAGACCCTTCCTGTACGCTGAAGGGGCAACCATGAGGCCAACCATGCCTATATTTTTTTCCAAGCGCAAACGCAACTTGACAATAAAGGCGGCAAAATTTTATTTTTATGACTATTTAAGCACTTCGGGGAAACCTCCGCTTCGGGAAAAATCAGAAGAACAAAAAATTACTGCGTCTGTGGGGATCGAATTCACACCTCCATCCATCGGTGCTAGCCTTACCCCAAAGCACCAGCTTAGCCCCCGGTTGATTTTATATTTTTAATCATTCTTATACTTTTCTTATATTCGACATCATCGATAAAGTATAAGAACAAGAAATGTATAAAAACTACGGGTGACTAGTCTGGTGCTTTATAAAGGACATCGTATACGCATAGCCTGGAACGCCGGAGGTGTGGGTTCGATGCTTACAGGCGCCGTAGTATTTTTCGTACTTAGTATTTTTCTGATGTATCATACTGGTACATACATTACAAATAAGTAATTTTGTCATGCCATTGTCTGTTAAAATAAAAGGTACCTACTATCCCTTATTGAATTATAAAATGTAGGTACCCCATTTTGATGCAAATAAACGATTTTGTTTAATTTGACCGTCAAGTATTACACTTGACGTTTAGTTGTACGAGTACGTATAACTTGCAGTTTAGCCTAAGACAAATTTGCCAAATTATTTTTAAGACAAATTTTAAGTCAAAGCACCTGCCGTATCGTTTGTGTTTGTAATGGCCTGGGGCGCAGCTACCGCTGTGTCAGCCGCAATGATACGGGCCCAGGACTGCATAGGGGCCTTGTTATGTGTAAACATTATTCTTGACATTCTCTTGGAAAAATTTGCCACAGGACTCTTTAGGGGTGATAAACGCCTTAAAATCCTTATTTTTTGAGTTTATTTCGAACAGATAGAGAAATGCGACAGACGACTTTTTATAACGTGTAATAACAGTAGATTATAACTTACTACCTGTCCGCCCGCAGCTTGTGATAAATACGAGTATATAATACACTAGCGACCCAGGCCGGCTTCGCACGCTTCTCAAGAAACTGATACTACAGAATGTCTTTCACAGACATTACATTAAAAAGCTCTAAAATTATCAGTGTTTCTCTATTATTTTTGTATGTATTATACATATAAACCTTCCTTTCGACTCTATTAAAAAAACCGCATTAAAATCTTAAAGATCTTAAAATCTTAAACCGCCATAAAAAAATTAAAGATCTAAGCATACATAGGGACAGCCATACTCGAAGCAATTTTATGGTATATTATGTAGTGAAGACATACAGTCAATACAACGTAGCAACTCACCTAAAATTGTATAAATCTTAGTTATTATAAACCTATTATTTCCGAAACTGAAAACAAACAGGGCGTTTAAGACAAGATGATTAACTAGCGCACACCCACATCTTCGTTCACGTGGATTCGTGAAGAAAATTTATTAACATTATGAAAGAATGTTTATCGCCAAAATTAGCTATAGTCATTAAACTTTGCCCGAGGCTGAATTTTCACTGAATAATGGTATATATCCAGTAAAACTTTAGCCTGGGGCAAAACAATGGTTTATATTCATCCAGTCCAAGAATGAATAATATTGAGAACTCGCTATATAACAATGAGGTTTTCTAATTTAAGTATATTTTACGGTGCTTTCACGGTGTAGGAAAATAATCTCGTGAGGAATCTCGGATTCGTGTATTCGAATTCGATTACAGTCTAGGATTAGGCCTGGTTTCCCTTTTGGGTTACAGAGATCACTGTCATGGCAGTCGCTCCTTGTAAAAAAGCCTCTGATATAGAAACGGGATAAGGTTAGGATGAAGAAAAATAGTATATATCTGCTAGTAAGCAATAGGTTTTATGTAATCCCAGAATCGTTTTTGCCTGATATTTAAAGGCTACGAACGGGGTTACAGGTGGCGGAAACTGAAAGGCGACCAAATACGAGGGAATATTGAATAGGCTGATCCCTGAGCAAGAACGACAGCGTCATTACGACTTTGTGGGATGTTCTTTCAGAGGAACATGTCTATTCCCTCGTGTTAGTCCAGGCTCCTTTGTAGAATAGACCATCTGCCTTCCTGCCAGGCAGCTCGTATAAGAAGAGCATAGGCTTACTGTCATTGACACCGTGACTTTTGACTAGGAGGTAAAGTTTTGTAGCAGCTCGCCCAATTTGATACTTACCCATTGCTGCCGCTATAACGTCAGTGCTTGTCTTTGACGTGTTCCGGTTTGGAGGGTTAGGTAGCCGATAAGCTTACTTTTGCACGAGGCCTAACATCCCGGCCTCAGGATCTTTTGTGTCTATAAGCGGCGTGTATTTCTCACCACCAGGGAATCCGTCTACTAGTTTGCCTTTCAATACTGTAAAAAAATGGAATACTACAACTAGTTCATTGATGACGCTCGCGCTGTGACGTAGCGAATAAATGCCGCTATTGAATAGGAATTCCGTTGGTGTAAGGCATCAGTCCAACGGAGACCGAAGTAGAGGATTTTAGTTAGTGGAATAGCTATCGCAGAGCTTGATAGTGCGGGTCCCAGAGCCCAAGGGGTTTTGAAAAAGCAAGCTTTGAAAATAGAGGGTAGCCTACTAATGATAAATTGAATTCACTGTATCGTATTCTTATTCCTATCTATAATTTTGAACGCTAATGTGGTCAAGCCACGTGGAAAGAGGTGGTGAAGGCCCGATTTTTTCTCTATGCACCGGGGCTCTTGTCCACCTGGCTAGGCCACTGCTTTCAGTACGGCTATTGAACGGATAACAATAATTAGATTGCTGGTCTATGCTGTGGAAGATATGTGAAGGTAAACACCACACTATTTAGTTCCCTAAAATGGAAGAATGGAAAATCTAAATGAAAATAAAAAGAGTTGATTATTTCTTTGCTGTCTTATTTCACAAAAAAATCCTTGTAAAATGAAATGATAATGAAACATGTTGATATTATATACATCCTATTGCTCGTTGGACATAATATATCTTAGCAAAAGACAATGAAACGTCGATATTCCATTACGAATGACTTTATGAAAACACATTACCGTGTTTTAGTTGTGAAAACAATCAAGTAGGTGCATTTGCACTCGATGATGATGATTGACTCTGTGATATGTGGCCATATTGTCAAATAGTTTATAATATTTATTTAATATTCCTAAAAAATTTAAAAAACAAACATTTTGAAATAAATGAACTTTTGTATAGTTTTGACGAAATCAATTTCCCAAATAATAAACTTCGCAATTGTGTTAAACTGAGACAACGAGCATAAAAAAACATCTTTTCCTTTTGAAAAGTCGACTGAAACCGAAAAAAGTAGGAGACATTTAACAATTAGTAATACAAATAACTCATTCGATTATGAAATTAAATTAGTAACAAACACGTCATAATCGATTACCAGATTTAGTAATTAGTAGATATTTCATTATCGCACACCCTAGAATCAACACCAATATCACAGTCATGTTTATTCTAGCCGTAAACACGAAATGCATCCAAGCATCATATAATTTGGACAGGCCGCACATGTCTAGCTGCGAAGTAAACAGGGAAATACTATATGGCACGTCGCGTTTACGATGCTACTGCAACAAACAGTTTCGCATTCGCATTGTGTATTGTTTAATCTGTACAAAGGCGCCAACTGATATCTCTACGTAGAATAAAGTTAAGTCTTTCTAACTACGCAACGAATTTTAATGCACTTTTCATTAGTAGATATAGTAATTCAAGTTGAAAGTTTAAATACATACATATCTATCTTCCCGCCAAATCCCTTACTGGGTAGGCAGAGAGTATGGAGTGCCGAGTGTCACGTCTCCTGCATACTTGCCTAGTTTCCTTTACATTCTATCATTTCTTTCGTCGCATCGTTTGTAACAGAATTGTCACTAGTATAATATGTTTCGTCTTGGAAATAACATAATCTTTTTTCTATTTTTGTATATGGTGTCAACAAGTCGGATTTAGAGGTTTAGTTGGATCTAGAGAAAAGGTGGACTTGGTTTTTTAAAGAACTTTAATCATAATTTTATAATTATGCGGACGGCCACGAAATGATTTGGTTTGTCTTTCCTAATGCGACGGCTAATGACGAAATTCGCGGCCGGTAGATACACCTAGCCCCGTATCAAAAATTTGTAATTAGCGATAACCGGGAAGACGAAATGCGAGAGCCGCGCGATGTGTCAAAAAATCATATTACGTGAGATATCATAAGAAAATTGTTTGTTCTTTGCAGAGTAAAATTTTTGCTAAAGACACTAGCGTCAAAAGCAATTCGTGAACAATTAGTGTAGCTATTAAATAACAGAATACGATGAAGTGTCAAAATTCAAATGCAAACAAACCCTTAATATATGTTGACTCAGACATAAGAACGCACTTTTAGTTCACTGGTCGTTCTGTAGAGGGCAGTCTGTGTTTATTCTCAATTGTTCGCGTTTGCTAGTTAGGTAATTATAAGTAAGCGATAATTTTACAGATTTTTGCCATCGCTCAGCTATTGCAAGTTGCATGATATGGGCGCTTGCCCTATTTGAGGCACCTTCGGTAGCATCTTCACTTAACATTAGGTGAGATGGCGGTCAAATGCATATTATTTGACAAAAAAGCTTCTCGAGGGAAATTTGAATAAAATACACAGAATCCTGTTTTTTATTAATAATAGTTATTTCCGCAGCTCACTGGACATAATTCTTAAGTAGTAAAACTGCAAAATAACCGCCTTTCCGGTCCCGTTCATCCTTCAAATGTTATGGGTTCACCTCGAAGGTGTACGCAAAAAAAAAATTGAAAATCCGTTCACAAACGCCGGTGTAATCGCGTAACATACACACACAAAAAAAAACACACAGGCGAATTAAGAACGTCCTTCTTTTTGAAGTCGGTTGAAAATGACAAAATGTTACAAGTATAAATCAGTTGAGAATCTAAAGAGGCAATAGAAACTACGATACAGAACAATATTTTCTTTTGAAGTAATAACCATTTAAAACGCCGTCACTCAACAGCAATCAATGATGAATCGTCATATTGAACAAAATACACGCCAACTGTTGACGTGTAATCTGTTTCGATTTTTTTAGTGGCTCACAGACATGCACGAAAACACGTGTACAGCTTTCAGATTCAATATTTAAAAAAAATACATTGCACGTGTGCAAAAGCGATGGACTGCGCGTATATAATATCAAACACTATAAGGCTACGCGTTTGTGTATTTGACCTATTTTTGACAGCAGCACTGTAATGCTGCTGAGACTCGATCTAGACAAAAAATAATCAAAGGTCATAGGATCTGACTTCACTTACTGCTGCTTTGTACGGAATTAGGCATTCGCAATTATCTTCTCAAATATATCTAAGAACATACGCTAGTAAGTAGAAGGTAATGACTCTATTCTAATTCTAAGTAGATATATAGGTAGATGGGAAAGCAAATGGGCTGACGGATGATAAGAAATATAGGTACGCTATAATTACAATGAGTAGCTAAGGTTAAGAATCGCCCCTGTGGTCGAATGGTGTCGGTGCCCGACTTTGACGTGAGAGGTCCCGGGTTCGATTCCCGTGTCTGGCAACTTGTTCTATTCACGACTTTGTTCAGTTTTTTCTGAAA
>DVZN01000864.1:0-11455 GCA_018237365.1 Caria ino melicerta
GAGTGGTGGCGACGCAAGCACTTTTTTCGGCCCATTCATGACTTTTGAGTATTACACAAACCTTCCTGTCGCAAGGCCGTGGGCTGTGGCCCACGTTGCCCACGCCCTACGCGGCCTCTGAAATCAAAAGCTGTTAAGTAAGCAGGTAATAAGTACATAGCTAATAAATACCATAATTTTCCCAGGAGTGAAGAACCAGCTTTGACGAACATGGATATATCAACTGGACATATGGTATTGGTAAGTATTTCTTCATTTGATTCGTGTAATAAATTAAATTTATCCTTTACAAGGTATGATTATTTGGTAGCTTTGTATTTGAAATTTAGCAGATGATTCAGCAGTACAATATTTTAAAACATTTTCGTTATCGAGTTTACGCCGACTTTTAGGCGACAGCAGAGCATATCTACGCGTGAAGCGCTTTATTCGTGCATAAACATTAGATTGTCTCATGAAATTCGAATTCATTATAGTTAATCTCATCAAGATATCGATATGCAACCTTTATTCCGAAAGACAGAGATTTCCATGACCTAAATCATCTCAAACGATACCTAGAAAATATGTCTGCATGTTTGCTTTTCAATATTATAAAAAGTAAGTAGAATAAGTACAAATGTTAAATACGTCCTAGGCATACATGGAGGACCACCTTCGCAACAAGGACCGCCTGGAACAGGAGTGGCGAGCTCTGTGCGCATACGAAGCAGAACCGTGCGCGATGCTGGCGGCGCTGCGGCCGGAGAACGCTGCCAAGAACCGGTCGCAAGATGTGCTGCCCTACGACCACTCGCGCGTCACTCTCAACACTCTGTCCAACCACCTCGGATCTGATTACATCAATGCTTCTACCATCGTAAGTCCTTTTCAATTAATTTCCCCTTTCCTTCTTCAAACGCAGAGCTGCAAAAAAATACAACAAATTCGAAGTCGCGCACATTCATAAATCATAATATTAGGTCTTCACATAATATGAAATTGGCACTTTTGCCGTACTGGCCACTCCAATCATGAATTTTTAGTCTTTGGTTAGGAATTCCAAATTTAAATTTAAACAGTTATTTCCACATGTTTTAGTGTTGCTTTTTGTTTTTTCTTCTGTTTTTTTTCTGTTTGCGTAGCTAAGTTTACAAATTGGAAAACTTGAAATGTCGTGTTATTTACAACTATGATTTCCAGTGTTTTCGTTCTGGAAATTTCGACCTGCAGAAAAAAGTCCCATGAACGACTGGAGACTCAAGTTAATAGTCCGATGTGGAAGACAAACCGCCTTCAAACATATTATTGATTCCCGTCTAAATGGTTTTTTAGTAAAGAGATCAATGAACTCTCAGGTGGTAAAAGTGCATAGATAACAGTGATTCATACTTTGATAAAATAAGTACGTATATTATTAGGTATATTAAAAAATATTCAACTTCTTATTTCTCCCATACAAAACGCCAATTTTATATGTAAGGATCTAATATTTCTATGGGACAAATCAGAAAGCATACCAAATTGGATCGGTCCAGAAATTACGAACTTGAACCGACATATCAAAAAGAAGGAGATTCTCAATTAGGTTGCATTTTTAATGTTTGCTATCTCAGAACTCAAGCATTGGTGGACCAATGCGGAATGTTTTTCGTTATTTAAAGGACCACAGGAATAAGTAAGGTAAGGCAGTGGATACTAATCCGGATAAATGCTCAATGATCTCTACCGCTTGGTTATGCCTAAAAACTTTCAAAACATTCATTGTTTTGACCCTTTTTTTAAGAAAAAAGAAGGGATTAGAGATCGCCTCTGTAGTCACGTGGTGTCGGTGTCCGACTTTAACGCACGGGGTCCCGGATTCAATTTCAGAGTTGGGCAACTTGTTCTATAAGTTTTTTTTTTTCTGAAAAACATAACATTGCCTGGGAACATCAGTTCTCGTGGGTATGCGAAAGCGACCGGACGTGTTTAAATGTGCAGTAGATTTTCGTAACATGTTTTTCAAATAAAATGAAACAAATATAGTGATATTCCAAACATTAGGAAGAGATAGCTAGCTAATTGCTGGTGCGACTAAGCGCAGGCGCATCAAGTGTCCGCCCACTCGCGTTCGTGTGGAGTGACAGCTAACGCGAAATACTTAACGACGTATAGTGCAATAGAATTATTCTTAGGCCTAAATGAAGAGAACACCGCCGACAGGAAGTAAAAATATGATGTACGGATCAGATACAAATATAAACGTGAAAGAAAAGCAAACATATCTTGCGGAGTGGATAAATCCCCGCAAGAAACGTTTATGTTATGATTCCGATAGCGAATTATCTAATAGCGAGAGATCAACTAGCCAAAAAAAGTCATGTTGCTCGGACAGTGCATTGAACGCCATTAATAAAAATATGGATTCATTCCGTGAGGAGATGAAAATCATGATGCAGACCTTAACTATTATTAAAGAACAACAGGAAGCACGTTTTACAAATTTTGAAAAAGATATAAATGATATAAAAATTGCCGTAAACCAATTACAGAAATCTAATGAGGAAACCGACCAATCAATAGATTATTTGGGTAAAAAATGTATGGCATTGGAAGACTCTAACAATGAGTGTAAAAATACTACTAAAATACACGAAAATAAAATAAAAGATCTTACACAAAAAAACATTTATTTCGAAAAATACACCAAAGCACTGGAAGAACGACTTAGTACGTTGGAGCAAAAGGATTTGGAATGTAACATAGAACTAATAAATGTCGAGACTCAGGAAGGAATGAGTAATTTACAGATAGCCAAATTGATCGCGGGAGAACTGAAACTATCCCCAGAAAAAGTACAAAAAGCATGGAGAGTGGGAAAAATAAAAGATGGTAAGGATACAAGACCGTTGATTTTAACTCTCCAGTCTAGAGAAGATCGAATGGAGTGGATGAGATGTCGCAAAACTGTTATTACTAATAACATTATATTTAATAACAACAGTAACATACGAATATATATAAATGAAAACGTAACTCAGTATATACGGCGCTTATTCTGGAAAGTAAAGACAGAATTGAAAGATCTATATAAATATATCTGGATACAAAATTCCAGAATACTAATAAAGAAAAACGAAGCTGATAAAAAAATCCACCAGATACGCTGTGAGAACGATATTAAATTATTTTTGAATAATACAGGGGAAGAGTAATTAGGTATAAGGTATACATTTAATAAAGAAATATAACTATAGGAATAATATATAATATACTACTGTTAAATTTATGTCTTCTAACTTCGATCCACAACCGCAATATCATGATATACAATATATGAGATATACACAAATAAATACATGGTATAGCGATATAAATAAACAAAAAAATATTCTACATGCAATACATGTAAACATACGATCAATAAAAAAGCATTTTAATCAATTCTTAGCACTCATAAAAAACTGTATACATAACATAGACTTAATTTGCCTAACAGAAGTAAATATAAATAAAAGTGAAGTAGTTTTATTTAATATAGAAGGATTTAATTTATATTCGAAGACTAGAGAAAATAAAAGAGGCGGAGGTATAGTGATTTATGTAAAAAAACAGCATTTTTTCAAATTACATAACACAAGTTTTAATCACTGTGAACTGTTACGTGGGAGCTTAAAGTTTAAACGCTATGAAGTTGACATAATATGTATATACAGACCACCGCACACAAATAAATCAATGTTCCTTAATGAGATAGATACAATAATAAAACAGGTGCATACTGATAGGGATATGATCATGATGGGTGATTATAATATAAATATCCTAGAAGAAAAGTTGGACAACATATCAACCAGCTATCTTAACATGTTATCATCATATGGATTGCAGTGTGGTATACAGGACGAAACTCGAGAGGCAGTGACTGCGGGACAACGGACAGCGTCATGCATCGACCACGTCTTTGTGAGAACTGTGCAATTAAATGAGGTGCGTGCGTATGTACTTGTAAGTAGTGTAGCAGATCATTATCTAACGGGACTTACAGCTGAACTAGGTAAACAACAGCCGTGCAACATGAATCAAATTAGATTGGACAATATAAATATAGAAAATAGGTTAAAAGAATATAACTGGGGAGAGTTATTAAAATGTAAGGATCCTATTGATTTATATAATAATATTAAAAACATTTTTTGTAATATTTACAATGATTCGAGAGTAAGTTGCCAAAATAAAAACAGAAAAAATCAGCCATGGGTAAATAAAACTATATTAAATATGATAAATTTAAAAGATAGCTTGTTTAGGAAATGGAAATCAGACCCTAGCAATAATAATTATAGATTAGAATATACAACCTATCGAAATAAAGTACAAAAATCAATAAATAAAGCTAAAAACAGCTATAGGAAAAAAGAGATAAACAATTGTAAAGGGGATATGCGCAAAATATGGAGTAAAATAAATCAGTGGATAGGAAAAGATAAGTCTTCAGTTGATACCATTATCAAAAACCATATGCAAAATGACCAACCAATCAAAGTAATTTGTAACAAGTTTTGTGAGACCTTTACAGAAGAAATCGATAGCATGAAACACAAATGTAATCAAATGTTTTTAAATAGAGAACTGTACAGACGTGATTGCTCCTTGAGCTTTAGGTTTAAAGTGGTATCAGCGGAGGATATTGTTAGAGAGATAAATAAGCTCGATTGCAACAAGTCACCAGGGTCCGATCAAATTAGGGTGAGAGATATAAAACTGATAAAGGAAGAGATAAGCCCAATTATAGCCAACTTTATTAACATGTGTCTAAAACAGGGTGTCTACCCAGATGAGTTGAAAAAAGGAATTATTAGACCTATTTACAAACAGGGATCATATAAAGAGTATTCAAATTACAGGCCAATAGCTATTCTAAATGTCTTGAATAAAATAACGGAAAAAATTATAGTAAAACAAATATCGGATTTTTTGGAAAATAATAATATTATTACAGATGTACAGTATGGGTTTAGACCTAATAGAAGTACGGACATGGCTCTATCTAAATTTACAGACGATGTAAATACCGCCCTTAATGATCAGAAGTTAGTTGCAGCTATTTTTATTGATTTTAAAAAAGCTTTTGATACTATTGACCATGGTGGCTTGCTGCAATCGATGGCAGAATGTGGTATTCGAGGACCTACTAACAGATGGTTCAGTGATTATCTTACAAATAGAACAATAGCAGTGCGAGTCAGTGAAACGAACAGTGACACAGGTTGGGTCAAATATGGTGTCCCGACTGGCTCGGTATTCGGTCCAGTTGGGTATATTATTCACGTAAATAGTATGGTTGAAGTCATACAATCGAGTAATATATACATGTATGCGGATGATACATGCCTCATATATTGTGACAAAGACCTAAATGTTATACAAAATGTTATACAAAAAGATTTTGACAATATTATTAAATGGTCCCATGATAACGGCTTAATAATCAATACGAATAAAACTAAATGTATGCTAATATGCTCACCATATAATACACAAAAAAAGTCAAATATAAATATCAAGGGACATACGTATGAATGCCTACATAATAATATTAATTTAATAAGTTGTGAATGCCAAATGTTGGAACAAGTGATATCATTTAAATATTTGGGATTGACTATAGATAACAACTTTACATGGAGACCGCACGTAGAACAAATTTGTAAAAAATTACGCACAGTCTTGGGAAAGCTATATCATTTAAAAAAAATGACCAATAGAGGCATACTGTACATGTTGTACCATTCACTTGCAGAGGCAGCTATAGGGTACGGGTTGGGTAGCTATGGACTCACGTTTCAGACGTACTTAAATAAGATAAAACTACTACAAATAAGATTATTAAAAATATTAGTATCCAGTAAAGTTAAGGAAGATTGTAACGGGGAATATGAAAAGCTTTATAAAATATGTAAAATTGTACCAATTGACAAGAAAGTTAAGATTAAGATATTATTAGAACAATATTCTAATAATAATATATATAAAGTGGAACGAGAATATAGCTACCCAACTCGACACTCGAGAAAAAGAAAGTATGTGGTTCCAAAAATCAAAAACTATTTCGGTAAACGTACAAGGCGCTGGGTTGTTCCAACTATAAACAATGAATTACCACATGATTTGCTAAAAAATATTCATTCAATAAACCACCTAAAAAACAAATTAAAAAAACACTATCTGTCATTATGCCCATGAATACAAGAAGAATTTAAAGAAATAATATTAAAAAATATCATTGGCTTCTATTTCTAGACTAAAACTGGCCTATATGTTGCTTCTTGTAACTTCATAAATCATATGACTATGTTCAGTTGAGATGGGCAGGGACGGGCAGTAGATTAGCTGGTAAGACAAACAGACAGACGGACATTAAAGAAAAAAAAAACATTAAAAATTAATATAAATAATAATAAATAAATATCCTTGGACAGAATGCAGGAATTGATCCAGACCCAAAGTGGGCAAAGTGATTATTTGTGTTATGGGTGTTGGACATCGATGTTATGCTTCTATATACAATAACAGATTAAATTTGGTTAACACCGGACCCGGAAATGCGAGGGTAAAGATCGATCGCCCCGCTGGGGGTAGAACCTGGACTTCGTTGTTCGTAGGCGTGGTGAGGCGGCTGTGAGGCACCACTTGACCCATCAGACGGGTAAGACGGTCAAAATAGACATTTTGTATATTTCTGTTTTGTATACTGTATATACTTATAAATATAGTATATAAATATATTTGGACGGATTGTTAAAAAATAGCCTGTTTTTTAACAATCCGTCCTTTGTTTGTTTAGTCCTAATAATAGATACATATATATAGATGTAACGTGTACCTAACACGAGAACACTGCCGACAAACTGCTGTGCAGTTTGGCAGATAAATGTTAAGTTTATTAGTGTAAATTCTTTTGTTTTGAAAATAAATTAAAAAAAAAAAAAAAAAAGTCCGTATTTCTTGACAATTTTTAAAAGTGAGACTGGCTTTATTGACTGTGCGATATACATTTTAGCGTATAATAAATAGTAATATAACGGATAACATAGAAAGCCAAAAATTCTACATAATATATGCATTTAAAGCGTGGTCAAAATCTACACCATAATGCTGTAGAAGCATATATTTTGAAAATATAGGTGATAATTATGTAAATATAGCTTCTTTTTATTCTGACCTAAGGTAAAAAAAAACTAAAATAAAATTATCTTTGTTCTAAGTTGTATTATATCATTATATTTTTCTGATCTATTTTTCCTTTTTTATTATAATTTAGGAATTTCTATATTAATCGTATCTTGTATGTAATAGTGTCGGTGTACTAATTCCCAGATCAGTGTTTCTTTTTTAATTATTTGGCGCATAGAAAAAAAAATTGGATAAATAAGAAAAATGGTGATGGTAAAGCAATAAGCATTGGTTATTTTATTTATCGATGAGAAACTGCCCACCCCTATCAAAAAGCGCAAGCCTTGTAAAGGAATTACTGTCGTGTCTGTAATTCCGGTCACTGGCTTTTGACGTGGCGACTTCTGGTTAAATATGATAGTTCCATGGTTTATATCGTTTTTTCTTTAAAATTTTATGACGCCTTTGTTATAGGAGATCCTAGTTTGATTTACATTTATCGACGACAAACTGCCTGCTCCTATCGAAGAGCGCAAAGCCTGGTTAAGGAATTACTGTCGTGTCTGTAATTCCGTTCACTGGCTTTTGACGTGGCGACTTCTGGTCAAATATGACAACTCTATGGTTTATATCTTTTTTTTCAAATCTTTTCATTGTTGTAGGAGATTTAGGTTTGATCGGCAGACTTTTCTGACTTTGAAGTATATTTATTGTCTGTATTTAGAGTCCGGGAATTTTTCTGACGGACTTCCCCTATAACAGCCCGTTAGCCCAATAGACTATATGCGTGCCTATCATCTTTTTTTTCTTCAAATGTTTTCTAGGAGTAGGAAGTTGTAGGAGATTTAAGTTTGATCGGCAGACTTTTCTGATTTTGAAGTATATTTATTGTCTGTATTTGAGATTCCGAGTGTTTTTTACGGATCTCCCCTATAACACCCCGTGTTGTTTCGGGTCTCTTTGAAGAATATACTGAATGCCTATCAGGCAGCTCATAAGAGGCGAGCCTAAGCTTACTGTCTTACTATCTAATCAACCTAAAATATTTGTACAATGTCATTCATGTAGGTATATATTCTTTAGGATTAATATAGGCTATGTCTGATCAAATAGATTTAGAAGTAGCGAAAACTGTAGGGCACTGCTAGTGTGCGTATATTTTTAACGGGAAATAGTATTCTGCTATCCAATAGCAATGGATCACCGCGTGTGAGCTACAAAGCAATAAAATCAGGTGCACTCGATCGATGCGACACAGAACACTGTGCTATACGTACTTATCCAAGCTATACGTACACGGCTTAGCCTGAGCTGCGACCTGGTTTTTGTGTAGCTTTTTGAACATTACATGTATTTTTTTGTTACCTCAAAACACCGTTATTTGTGGATCAATTTTGAATTTTTTCACTGTCGAGTTGAGCTAAAACAATTGGCTGAAAAATAAAGTATATTTCTTTATGAATTGAGAATGCAATCACTTAAAACCCACGATCATGCTTAAAACGACGCTCTCTTACTCGGAATACGAGTATTATGTATAAGTATATCCTATCTAATACCTTTAAACGAGCAAATATATGTAATCAGGATCTCGGAAACGGCTCCAACGATTTTCATGAAATTTAGTATGCAGAGGGTTTTGGGGACAAAAAGTCGATCTAGCTAGGTTTTATTTTTAGAAAATATCATCTTGTCGTGTGTTTTAGACAGCGAAAAGTTGCTAATAGGAAAGTAAATTTCGTTAACATTTACAAAGTTCTAACAGCTCAGTTGGTAAGATGGGCGGCTCCAAAATCGTGAGGACCCAGGTTCGAATTCCAAAAGGTTTTTTTCTTTCTTCTGTAAGAAATACAGAAAAAAACTAGATTTTATAGACTAGGCTAATTTCATGATGATGATTCTTCCGCCAGATTGTATTATGAAAAAAATAAAAATCCACTTTAGGTTATGAGTACTCTTTGGTTTTTTAGATTTTCGTTATGTTTCGTTAATTTATATGTATTGTTTTATGTCAAGTAAAGTGTTTTGTATCAAAACAGTGCGTCTATCAGTAGACAGATGTGAGCAGCAGTGACAGGTGGCGGCGAATAAGGTGCTACGAGGATGGGTGTCAAAGGCAGATATTTGGTGACCACTTTTTTACTTTTTTATATACATATATGAAGTTTATCATGTCTATATTAGTGTTGCCATCCGTGATTAATTTTAAATTGGGGCAGATGGTAAAACAAATCGGGATTCAGGATTGTAGATCGGGACAATGAAACAATTAGCAATATTGTGTTTTGCACAAAATTCTAAGAGATTGCACATATCAAGATAAGGGAAATACAAAGAACCTACCCATTCCCGTAATAATAACGATACGTTTTTTATTTTTTACAAAAATACTGATTTTTTAATTCATGGAATTATCAGGACATTACATGTCCCGATCAGGTGCAAGTCGGAACGTATTACAAGAACCCTGAAAATCGGGTCGTCCCGCGCAAATCGGCACACCTGGTCTAGTCTATACTAATATAACAAAGGTGTTTAGTTTTTTGATCGCGCTAATTTTACGAATAAATCTAACGTCAGTGCTTACTGTTGATTTATTTCTACCTGAAGGGTAAGGTATCCGGTAAACTTACCTTTGGACGAGCTCTAACATATCAGCCTCAAGTTGGCAACGCACCATTACCACCTTTGGTGTCTGTAGGCGGCATTAATACCCTACCATTAGGGAATCTTAGGTAATTCCAATATTATGAAAAAATTGTAACTACCAGTCGTATTTGAATAATTATTAAGCCCAAGTTAAATAGCCCAATTTAAATAGCCCAAGTGTTGTGGAAGGTTATAGGCTATTTAATATAACCCTCCGGGCTTTGGTGTGATGACAATGCGGCTGAAATCTCAGTCAATAGTCAGTTTGATATATAGGGTCTAGATATGAGCCCACTTCGTCAACTAAAGCTATAATCCTTGACAGTTGAACTGAAGGCTCGCTGGCCCCTCCGTGGGCGCTGTCCCACTTCGCCCACGCGTGGTTGCCAACGCGAGATGCACTGTCACGCGTTATGAAACCCGTCAACTTCATTATGTTGCGTATACCGTTAATTACTTAATCATTCCTTACCGAATCGGTTTCCGTTGACCGACTTGTATTTTATTATCCGATTTTGTGAAGGAGGTTCTATATTCGAAGAAGAAGAAGACCATTGCTTGTAATTTCCCAGTTTCATCTGTGAAAATATTTCAACTATGTATTTGTATTAAAAATGCCTTCCTGTGTGTACAAAGCTTGAAATTATATAATCATTGTAAAAAAACATTCCATTTCATGCGTAAATATTATAAAAACATATTTTTTTACATTTTTCATGCTATAATCATAATGAAGTACCAGAAAATAAGATTTACTCACTTTTAAATGCAATGGTAACGTATCTATAGTTTTTTATAAATCGTAGATGAGAGTACTCCAGACTTCTTGTTATTATATTATCCTGCCGCAGGAAATTCGAAACCAAACTCGAGTGTTCGGAATGCAGCAGCGACATGTACGAAATACACGAGAATCACTGAATTCTCATGTATTTCGTACACGTTTCGGTCTGGCTTTGACCACAGACATCCTATCTATACAAACATATTGTAAAATTTTATTGCAGCTGTGTTTGTACTTTGTGTATTTGAAGGCCCCGCTACCTTCTAACGTAACTTTCAATAGCTGAGCGATAGCAAAAATCTGTAAAATTATCACTAAATCGTATTAAGTAACTACAACAATTTACACCAATTACAGAGTGATCTCTACAGTAAAAGTTCAGTAAAAGTTTGTTGCCAGTGCCTAAATAGGTTATAGGTATGTTTACTTTTGAGTTTTGACACATCATATTGTGTTATTTATGAGTTTTACTAGTTGTTCACACCAATTCCTTTTTGCACTAGTATTTGTAGCAATGAACGAACAATTTGCTAAATATGTCTTACATAATATGATATTTTGACGCATCGCGCGGCTTTCTCATTGTGATTGCCCGGTTATCGCCAATTGCTTATATTTACGTGATAAGGGGGCCGGCGTGGTTTGGATTTTACTGAACCAATCTTAATAAATGCTACTTCTGGATAACAGTTATCCTATCATATCATTGATAAATTCGGTTTAGATTGTTAGCGGTTTAGAAGATTGATCTGAAAGACTTTAATCCAAAACAGGCGTGTCTGTATGAAGAGAGTAATGAATGTGCAGGAAGCTATGCATTAATGTAAGAGTCGTGACACTTGGCACTCTATACTCTCTGCTTACCCCGTAAGGGACTTGATGTGA
>DVZN01000865.1:0-11453 GCA_018237365.1 Caria ino melicerta
TTTTGTGCATTTTCTTTTGTCACCATATTGTTTATGTATTAAGTTTTGTGTACAATAAAATATTAAATAAATAAATAAAAATGCATCCCATGCACCAAACTACAAGACCCAGAAAGCAAATGTCTTGCTGGCATATCCTTAAAATACTTGATTCTTTTATTTAATATCTAATAAAAAATGAATATAATATGTAATATTGTATTAATTTTAAAATCCTTTATCTGCTCATTCATTGACTGTTTGGTGGAATAAAGTTCACTGGGTTGACACTGTGTAGCGTTTTATAAAAAACAGTTCAATATCGTTCTTCATGTGGTAAAGGCAACAAAGGTGGTAATGGTGCGTTGCCAAACTGAGGCTGGGATGTTAGGCCTCATGCAAAAGTAAGTCTACCGGCTACCTTACCCTCCAAGCCGGAATTCCAATTCCAAGGCGGCATAAGTAGGTAAAGCGTTGGTACCATTCTACCCGGGCGAGCCGCTGCGAAGCTCTACCACCTAGTCTAAGTCTAGAAATTCACCTACTATTGCAGAAACATTACGTTTTCTTGACATTTAAACTTATTTGCCCTTTGTTCAATGTCAGGTTGATATGATGATGAATTAGGTAAGGTCCATGTAGTTGTGATATATCTAATACATACCTCTATCACCTACTGAATAGTAAAGTTATTCTTGGCATAGAAACTTTTACTTGCTTTGCGTTGCCAGATAAGTAAAAGGTTAAGTTGTTTAAGATCCGTGCTGTTGTGATCTAATACAAAACTCTAACTAACCTAGTGAATTGTTATGTTGTTCGTGGCATAGAAAGTTCTGCTCACATCTTAAGCGCTATTAAGTAGATAAATAGATTCCATAAGCTCAGCAAGACACGTGGAGTTCATCTACCGAGCGGTTTAGTCAAAACTTTTTTGTTAATACCACCAAGCTATGGAACTCAATTCCTCACTCATTTGATATATTTTTGACTGTCTTACTGGCCGAGTGGTAGCGTCGTTGTCTTCGACAAGTAGCGAGGCTCAGGTTCGATTCCCGACGGGGGCGGGCGTTTGTATGATGAACATAGACATTCGCGTTTCTGGGTCTGGGTGTTTATTGTAATAAATAAAAAATAATTAAATTTATCCTGGTGTATATGTGTAATATTGTTGACTTACACCCATAATACAAGCAAATAATTTGCTTACTTTGGGGTTAGATCAATATGTGTGATTTGTTTGAGATATTTATATTTATTTATTATTTTTTGTACAATTTTAAACATACCAAAAAAAGTAAAGTAAAGAAAAAAAACAAGAAAAAAGTACAAAAGATGGTCTTATCGCTTGAAGCGATTTCTGCTTGATAACAAAAAACATTTATTTATTTTCCCCGAAAATTATGATATGGGTCATAATTTTATCTAAGATAAGATATTTGGTCTAAGATAAGTTTTAATGTGTGTGTTTATGACAGTGATAGAAAGCTGTGATGTGACTGGAATCGGTAGGTATTTCCTGTTACTCTTTAAACTTTCCTGTTGTTATAACGTCAGTGTTTGATCCTGTCGTATTCCAGTCTGGATTAGGGTATATTTCAGTAGGGTAGGTATCAATACAGAGCAATGCGCTCGTATCATCTACGGTGTCATGTTATAGGTGGATTTGTTTTTTACCACCAAGATAGCCTATAAATATTTCAAAGTTTACTATTTTATACTACATAACACATCAAGTAAACTTAACTACAATTAGATACTCCCATAAATGCCACTTCCTGTTATATATATCATCACGCCCATATATTCTCGAAAAGATAGGCGGAGGTACATATTACCTAGGTATTACATAGGTAGTATGCACCTAGGATTAGCCGACGATATTAGGGCCCATGATGAGACGGGTGGCAAATATGTCGTCAATCGGCCACAGATCTAAATCCAGGTAACGTTACGCTTTCAGAAAAACTGAAAAAGTCATAGAACAAGTTGCCCTACCCGGGAATTAAACTGTTGAATTTGGCTGGTATCAATAACAACATCAGCCTATTATAGTACACTGCTGGACGTCGGTCTCCCCCAGAAGGGTGTTTTGCCTATAGTCAGATTGGTATATAAAAATCTAAAATTATGAAAGTTAAGTAGTCTTGGATTGGTAGGATTAAGATTATTTTTCATTTTAAATCTTGAAAACTAACGTGATTTGATAGCACTTTTAGTTTTAACTTGCTTTTGTTTATTGTTTGAAATATCATTGTTGAAAATCGATCATAACAAAATTTTCAGAAGTACCAGTATATTAAAAATATAATAGTATATTAAATTGATGTGTTTACCAGTCTTACTTGAAAGGTCTTGCATTTATCTAATGGGAAAAACCACATTATTAATCATTACTATGTAATTTGAGCTATTGTCAAGTTATGAGTCATTGAGGATGGGGTTTTTATATCGATAATTTTTTGATACAAAAAATATACTAGTCGACTTGAGAACCCCCACCATCCTTCTCTTCGGTTGATTAACATAATTTTCGTCAAACGTCCAAAATTTTAATAATTATTAAACATTCCATTCAAAGTCAATGTATTCAAAAATATATTATATATTTTCTATCGTTGGCGCTTGGTAACACTTCCACGTATTCATATGTTCAAATGAAAACACTTCTACTGTTTTACGTTTCACTTAAACACGTAAGTGTGTTCAACGAGTGTACAAGTGTTTTCATTTGAAGATATGTATTCAAAAGTATTTTTTACAAGTTTTATATTTTCTAATAATTCATTTTAGAATTTAGGTCTGATTAATGGTACTATATACAGATATATTCGAATAAATTTTATCCATAAGTTATAAAACAGTTATTTTATTACAAAATTTTATAATTAATTTAAGCTGGCCACGAGTTGGTCCGAGCTCTTTTGAAGAATATACCAACTGCCTTCCTGCCAAGCCGTCCGTAAGATGTAAGCATATACTTTCTGTCATTAACTCTGTGACCTTTAATTAGATGGTAGAATTTTACAATGACTCGCTCGAATTGGTACCTTTACCTTACTTATTCCTACCGCCGCCGCTATTAATGCTTGCCGTTGACGATTTAATAGACGAAACGCTATTACAGTACTCGATTCGCTTTGCACAATTTCCAGCTTATTCCAATGAAACTTTATGGAAGTGGGAGCTGGATATGTCAGAAGAAGCATAAAAGTAGGCTAAATGCGGTCGAAATGCATGTGCTCAGGAAAGTTTGTGGAGTAACGCTTCCGTCTTGATTTTCGATTCATTCGCGGCATGTGACGATTTTTGTGACATGTAGAAAGAATGGATGACGCTAGATTGACTAAACAGATATACAATGTAAATGTGGATGGCTGTAGATGCCCGGGGAGACTTAGGTTGACATTTCATAACCAAATTGCCCGTGTATTATCGGAGGGTGGTGTCAAGAGTTTCCGAAACCAGCGTGTATGTATGAAGAAAGTAATGAATGTGGAGGCAACTAGGCAAGCATGTACTCTTGGCACTCAATACTCTCTGCCTACCCTGTAAGGGACTTGGGATGAAGATATGTTCTTGCTATTGTATGAAAAACTTTAATTTCAATTTATTTTTTATTAAATTTATGAAATTGTTTTAAACTGTTTTCCCACCAATAACTAAACGATTAAAACATAGCACATGTATGTAAATGTTAAAATACTGTCTTATATAATCATATATGGCAATAGCGTTTTGTATGGAAACCGAACCACCTTATGCATATTGTCAACTCGTGGATTAACGTTAAACCACTTGGGCCATCATAAACAGTTTTCTAACATTTCGATTTAGATCCGGAAACTTTTTCAATCACGAACGGAAACAATTTATGCTCAATAAAAAACGCTCAGCTTCCAAAATACATATCCAATATCCATAAACACTTCAATAAGCCATGGGGCGTTTGGTGACAGCCAAGTTATTCTGAAGATAATATGCTACATATAAAAAGAAAAATGACGTCGCTTTTGATCTAAGAAACGAAACATATAATAAAACTGTAGAAAAATGAATTCTATGGATTAAATATACTAAAAAAATAGGTTTAAAAAAATTAAAAATATAATGACATCTATCGTTCCTCGAAATTCTTGAAAGTTTAGGCAGAGGTACATACTAGTATGCACCGACGATGTTAGGTCCCATGATGTGACGGGTGGCAAGTCCGTCGCCAATTGATAAGATAACGTCATGTTTTTAGAAAAACTGAAAAATGACAGCAACCGGTAAATAGGTTTAAGTGACTAAAAATTGGCTGTAGAACATTTTGAGTCTTTTTAGATATTTGCTTATCTGTATGTCTGTTAATTTGATTTTAATTCACGCAAAATCTACCGAAAGGATTATTTATAGGTTGTACCACCGAGCAATATATAGGTAATTTTTTTCCGACTGCACAAAAAGGGAAATGTTTTACGTAAACTTTGTTTATACTAAACCATGAAGGTGTAACAGTGACTCACGCGGACGAAATCGCGGACAACAGGTAGTATAAACCTGTAAGATATATAGGTTCATATTCTTTGGGTTTTGAAATAGCGTTGAATTTAGATTTCTAGCTGAGTAATTGATTTGATTCTAGAAATTGTCAGTTGATTTAATTTTTGACCGACTTTCAAAACGAGGAAGCTTCTATGTTTCACTGTTTTACCGTTAAAATAATCCCTATTTTTTGAATGAAAATAAATTTTGTTGGCGGTACGAATTATTTACTACGCTGTGTGAAGTTAAACCCATTTTTAGTTATCTTGTATAGTAATTAATGTCAAATTGTAATTCTGTTTCCTTAGTAGATATAAATTTGCGGCAATAACATCATAAACTTTAGTTAAAATAAAATGACTAAAATTTTGACTAACATTATAAGTGTTTTTATTTTAATAAAATCATTAGCATATCTTCAACAATTAATTTTCTTTTTGAGATTGTAAACTCAATCTTTCTGAGATTGTAAAACAAATCGCACCCGTTGTTTAAACAGGTGCGATTTTTCAACATTCAGCAATATCGATATCGATATCACTGAAGAATAAAATCACGGACAATAAAAACACGTAGTTTTGAAATTCACACCAAGTCTACCAACAACAAAAAATGTGACACGAAGTTCGTATTTAGTGATGACAAGTATTTTATTCATCGGTGATTTCGAAATCATCGCTGAATGTTAAAAAATAGCACCCCCAATATTAATAAATATGTCATACATAAACACTATAAGTGGTTTATTTGAATTGAAGCAGTGGAATAGTACACTCATATTATATTCAACAATAAAATTGCTTCTGGGATTATATTATTTCTCAATCGCAGTCGCAAAAAAGGTATATTGTTTTTATTCATATATTTACGTAAGTAGATTATTATGTGCAATAAATACACATTTAAAAAACATAACTCATATGTTTTAATACAGAAAACCTTTCAATATAATGGGAAATGTACGAAGCGTGGAAAGAATCAACATAACTCACCCACACTGAACCACTCCCATAAAACACTTGGATGAAGTACAATTTACTCATGCAAAAAGTAGCACAGTTTGAGCCTCTATATTATGGAAGAAACGTATGAGAAACATAATATATTACACGCGAGATATATTATGTAAATGTGCCCCCGTTGAACTAAAGAAACTTGGCTTGTTTTAGCGGAATGTAAATAAATCATGTTTATGTAAGCATTTTAGGTAGAGGGGTTTCCAGGTTTAAGTTAACATAATTTACTTATTCATAAACCAAAGAACACAAACAGCATTTAAGGTTGTATTTTTACTGTTGGGAAAAGGACTTATGATTATATCAGTTTTATGTACTTATTGGGGTGGGTATATTTTCCAAGATGTTTCTAAAACTAGATATGTTATACAGGTTTTATTTTGATAATCACAAAAATTGCTTGTAATTGCAGATTAGCCCGTCAAAATATTTCAAATAAAAATACCTCTCAGTGCGTACAAAGCTTGAAATAATTTTACAGCCATTGTAAAAAAATATTTCTTTCCACGCGTTAGTAATGTAAACATATTTAAAATTTTTGCTTATTAAATATGACTCTTAAATGTCATTTTTTTCGTGGGTAAAGATTCTACCGTTTTATTGCGTCATAGTCCTATTCTACAATACAACAATTACAATAAGTACTTACTCGTAATGGTATAAGATTCTACATATTATCGGCATTAAAATATTATTAATATATCGTCACTCCCAATTTGTCGAAAGGGTAGGAAGATGTACATAGTAGTATGCACCCACGATTAGCCAACAATATCAGGTCCCATGATATGATGGGTGGCAAGTCCGTCACCAATCGAACACAAATCCAATCTCAGGCTACGTTATCTTTTTCAGATAAATTGAAAAAACTCATACTTAGAACAAGTTGCCCGACCCGGAAATTAAACCCGGGACCCTTCGCGACAATGTCGGACACCGACACCACTAGACCACAGAGGCGATTACATTATAATCAGTCACAAAAGTAAAAAAAAAAAATTGGTCAAAAAAAAAATTATGGGGGTGAACCACCTTTACTCCTCCCTTCCCCACTTAGGGGTATGAAAAACAGATTACAATCTGTTCTGAGTCCTACCAAATATAGATATTAAATTTCATACAAATCAGTGAAGCCGTTTCGAAGGAGTATGGCAACTAACATTGTGACTAAAGAATTGTATACATATATATACACATATATCTTCACGCCAAGTCCCTTACGGAGTAGGCAGAGAGTACAAGATACAGAACAAGATAGTAACGTAAGAATTATTCCTTCAGAAAATCATCAAAATCGATAAGCTATTCGCATATGATAATCAGTTGGCCAATTTGTAGATAAACTAATTGACAAACGATTTAGTAATTGATTTATGTTGATAATATGTAAAAACGTATTATACATGTAGGAGTCGAATAAAGTTAGTGAAATGGAAGGCGTGGGAAGGAAAAACAAGGCATTATTATCTAGCAATATGTGAAATAATTTAGGGTCAACAAAAATATATCGCATAAAATAAGTGGCCAATATATAATACTATCAATCATAATATTATTCCACTTAGGCCCACATACAATAACATGTTTTAACTGTTAACTCGGAGTTAAAAAATGTATTGTATTTTATCACAAAAATTTAGGAGCTAACTTAGAGTTAATCTCACATTTAAATATTTGCCTCTATACTTAGCTAAATGGACCTTAAATTATCAAATTTTATGTCAGGTCTGATGACTGTATATATGAAACAGAGCTCGTCTTAACCCTAGGTAGATAGAGTTTCGCAGCAGTTCGCTCGGTTTTGGTACCATCGCCTGACTTATTGCTGCATTCCTAACGTCAGTGCCTGTCACATGTTCTATATTTAAGGGTCAGGTATCCAGTAAACTATCTTTTGCACGAGGCCTAACCTGAGGATGGTAACCATCCTCAGGTTAACTTTGGTTGGTCTGTCTGCATACAAAGGGCCGAGCGGCGAGCGAAATAACGTGCAAAATATTTGGGGGATACCAATGTCTAGTAATATAATCGATAATTAAATAAATGCCATTGAACAAATTACACGAATTGCTCTAATCCCAAAGTAAGAAATTAATTATTTGCTTCTGATCTGAGTGTTAGTCAACAATATTAAAACATTTATCTGTCTATCTATATTAATACCTTTAAACGAGCAATCCTTGTCCAGTCCGTCACTAAATTCTTCTAGTCTTGTCGTCTCTAAGTCTAAAAGTGAAAATCTACTAATCATCTGGTGAGCCAGATCACCCAAACTCTGACATTAAACGGCAGAAACTGGCAGCATCACAAATAAATATTATGATACATATAAAAATATTAATTAAGTTTCTTAGAAAAGGCACAGAAGACTATATGAAGACTTTATTAAGTCAATTCAGGCATATCTCTAATAAATTGCTAGTAGGATAGAAATAAATATATAATTTACTTGGCCTAGGGTTGAATATATAAATCTGATATAGGTTATTAAGCTTACATTACATATCCCTGTTTACTGCGTATCAGATCTTCGATGTAGAATCACATTCCTATTCCATTGGAAATAAAAACATTATTTTCAACCGACGCCCCAAAATTCTCTCTTAATTCCCCAAAATTCCCAAAGTTCTCAATTAGACCGTATATATTTTTTATGTGTGTTCTCCGATTTCTCCACCAACTCTGGACCGATTTCCAAAATTCTATTTATGTTTAAAAGGGTATACTTCTGAGTTGGACTCATAAAAATTTAAGGGATGTGCGAAACCGGAATTTAGGTTGTTTTACAGTTTAACTGCTTAAGAATTATTTGTTTGCTAAATCTTGTAAAAACGACAAAAAATTTATTATATTCATCGTGATAATATACATCCTCAAGGCTTATAATATCTTCTATAATAAGCCCTGAGGATATTTTGTATAAAAACTAAAATAGTTGACAATTAAGTTATTATAATAATAATAAAAAAGCGTCGGTGTAAAAATAAGATAAAGCATGCTCCGGTGGTTTGGACATGTAGAAAAGAATAGATGATGCAAGATTGACTAAACAGATATACAATGCGAATGTGGATGGCTGTAGATACCCGGGGTTGACATTCCATGACCCATTCGCCCCTGTATTATCCGAGGGCGAAGTGAAAAGTCTCTGAAACCGGCGTGTATGTATGAAGAGAGTAATGAATGTGGAGGAAGCTAGGCAAGTATATAGGAGTCGTAATATTTGGCACTCGATACTCTCTGCCTACCCCGTAAGGGACTTGGCGTGATGATATGTATGTGTATGTATAATAAATAATAGTGAAACAAGTACACGTGTTGTGTTCGTTTTATCACGATGAATATTATAACTATGTTTCACCAAGCAGCGATGGCAAACAGTATCAGAAATAGTTACTTGTAAAAATATTGTGCAGTACGTAACAATATCGTTTTAATTAGAATTTACAAAGAATCTGGTCAGCTGTCTTGATGCATGTCAGAGATCAACGCTCCCATTGTGTCAAAAAGGTAGTGACAGAGAAAATTAGGCTCCGGATTCCTCTGATATTTTTGTGATGAAAACTGGAGGGCGGGATGCTGAAGCTAGGATACACGCAGCGTTTATATAAAGACGGGTTCGAGTGCGCGCCGCCCAGTCATTCATTAGCGTAGAACCTTGACACACGTCGGTTTTCTACCCGGTGGCAATACTTGTATAAGACTTTATAAACATTTATCCCTTTGCTAAATACAAATATCAGTGTTTAAACAATTTGTGTGTGTGAAATTAAGTTATTAACATTAAACCGGCTTTTAGCTGAAACCTGAAAAAAGCGTGGGTCGTCCTTTAGGTAAGTTTTCAGTCTGGTGCTTTTATTTTTAAAGATTTTTCATATTTTTTGTTGACGCATTTCACTTTATTCAATAATTTAGTAAAATCTAAGAATTATAAAATTCGGGTTGAAGCGCTTGGTAGAGACATTCCTATTTCTGTATCAAAACATATGAAAGCTCACCAAATTAAGCCAAACCTAACCTAAAAACGAAATTTGGTGAACAGATATCCATTTTAGTACCGTATTGCATTTTTATCCTTTGACAATTATATTTGACATATTTGATAATTATTATTTGACAATATATCAGTTCTTTCTCAAATCTTTAGCAGATTTTCTCCATAATTCATTTTTATTTTCCAATATTATTCTTTTTATATTTTGGAAATATGTATCATCATTACCTGTATCAGTTCTGTCTGAAAATCTCAACCATAATTTTCAGAGTTGATTGTGAGGATCTTCATCTAAGAATATTTATATACTCGCATTTTGTACATTCTACTAGGAAAAATACATTCCTGAGAGTGCTTTATATTGAAGTTAAACACTTATCATATAAAATGTAATTATACAAAATAGTCTAGACATTTTATAGGTTAAGGTAAGAATTATATTATTTTTAGGTGAAGATTTTACGGTTCTTTATCGGGAAATTAAAAATTGTTGAAATATTTTGACAAATGAAATGGCGAAGTACAAGCAATTTTTTTTTCTAGTCAAAATTAATCGCGTCAGCGCATCTATAGCTTTATATAATCATAGGTTATTGTATAGCATGCACTTATTACTAGTCAGTTTTCGAATTTTTTGATTATTTAGTACTAAGGACTTGCCTTTGCATAATTATGTGATGTCATGACATGAAAATTAAGAGTTAGAATGGTATGTTAGACAAAAGATAATATTACAAAAATATGTCAATTATTAGTGAATCATAATAGGATTATGATCACGACATTTGTTATTTTTTTATTCAGCTCTTTGTTTATATATATATATACATATATCAACAAATAACAATTAGGCATTGATCACCTCTGTGGTCGAGCGTAGTCGGTTTCAGACTTTGACGCACGAGGTCCCGGATTCAAATTCTAGGGATGTTGTTCCGCAACTTGTTTTTTATTTTATATCTCAGTTTATCTCTGAAAATACCTAACACTGCGTGTTGCCTATTAATTGACTGCACAAATTACAAAACTCATCTAACGTTTTGGCGACGGACTTGCCACATCGTGGGACCAAATATCGTCGGCTAATCGTGGGGGCATATAAGTACTTCTGTCTACCCTTTCGGGGATATATGGCCGTGACGATAATTAAAGTAAGCAAATTATTTACTTGTAATTTATTGATTTAGTAGCACATAGAAATGCATATAAATAAATACCGAAATAAATTTAACAAACTCCTAGAAAAATCGACTTGATATATGTTCGTTTCAGAAATAAAACCGAACCTCATAGCTCTTCGGTACATTAATGCGTATACGCTAATCACTCATTAACGAGGCGTTCAAGTTATTGTATATGTATACAAAATATATTCTCCATACATAAAAAAATTTGTCACGCCCATATAACCGTGAAAGGGTAGGCAGAGGTACATACTAGTATAAGTATGCACCCACGACTTGCCGACGATGTTAGGTCCCATGATGTGAAGTCCATCGTCAATCGGGCACAAATGTAATCCCAGGCAACGTTAGGTTTTTCAGAAAAACTAAAAAAACTCATACAAGTTGCCTGACCCGGGAATTGAGCCCGGGACCTCTCGCGTTAAACATAGCCATGTAAATTAGCAAGGAATATTTATTTACAACAAAGTGTTTATTACATACAATATGTTACGTAATATCTAGAGAATTTTTAGAGAATTTCCAGATATTTATAAATAGGCAAGTGGATTAGTCGCCTATGTGGTGTAACGGTACGGCTATCGCGTGTTATGAACGCTAGCCGCTTCGCTCCCGGGTTCAATTCCCAGGTCGGGCAACTTTTCTTAAAAAAATATTCAGATTATTCTGAGCAAGCATTACATTGCCCGGGATTGGAATGTGCCCGAAGTGGCGATAGGCTTGCTACCTATCACATCATGGGCCCTAGTACCTTGG
>DVZN01000866.1:0-11450 GCA_018237365.1 Caria ino melicerta
GGAGTCGTGACACTTGGCACTCGATACTCTCTGCTTACCCCGCAAGGGACTTGGTGTTGTAAGTCGTGTACTCAAATTACTTAAGTCGCGTAGCCTATAGCGCATAGATGTGGTTACCATTTTCTGAAAGAACTTTAATGGATACCGGTATACGATATATTGTGTACTTTCCATACTTGGTACTTGGCGAGGCTTCATTTTATATGGTTATATTATATAATAATAATCACTTAGCTAGTTTAAATGATAAAGCCCTGAAGATGCTGTAAAAAATGAATCCGGTTGGCTAATGTACCTTAAAAATTGAATTTGTGAAACAGTGTAAGTGATTATTATAATATAATATAACCGGATACCGGTATCTTTATTTTCTACATAAATGAAAGCAATTTACAGTTAACTGTAATAGTAGAAAAATGTTTGTCTGTAAAGTCAATTTACATACGATTATTTTACTTGATAAGATCTTTAAAAAATAGGAAAACGGTTGACCCTACGGACCACCTTGCAACTTCACACTAATTTTAATCGTTAAGTGCTTGTTTATTATGTTTTTGGAGCTCCAAATATGTTTTAAGCTACTTTGAGCTCTTGAAATACAAAGGGATACTTTGTTTCAATTATTAAAGTTTGATATCTCTTAAACAAAGTGACCGATTTAATGGCCTTTGACGGAAAAAAAACACACACACATACATTAAATATAATAACTAAATATACAAACGTTTTCCCAAACAAATAAATAGATTAGATTATCCTAATACTCTTTTAACGATTCCCACGACGTTCCATTGCGAATTAAGAAAAAACAGTAATTAATGTTGTAGGTAATAATAATGTCTTAACGAACGGAGCCTAGGAATAAAAAATAATTATAAAATAATCTCGAGCCGCGACGCTAATGTGAAAAGCACCTGTCTAAAACATCTTGCGAGCGTCTTGGCCTATAAAAAGATTGAAGAGTTTTAATTAAGCTACGTAGTTCATCTGTCGCTTGATTTTTGCATTTTTTAATAATTTTCTTTCATCTTTTCACTGAATCAAAACAGGAAGATCGATTAATTGGCAATCCTTGTTGACAGTTTCACTTGCGATAAAGAGTTGTATTTTATTTTTGTCAATAAGTACCTGCGTACTAACGTCCCAGCCCGGTTTCGCGTAGATAAAAGTTACATAGAGACCCATATTACGTAACAGACACAGACGCACAGATTTTTTGTACTAAATCGAATAGAAATCCATTGTAACATTTAGGGAGTCAAAACCTAACAAACACAGCGAATGACTGAAGCGGAATTGCTCCAATTTATATTTTGCAATAACAATATTTTTCCGACTCATAGTATATTCGGTATAGCTTACTTAAGGATCCAACATCTCTAAGGAGACTAAGAGGTTCTGTGTCCTCTGTATTAATTGGATCTTCGACGAAGTCAACAGCTCTCTTTTGTATTTTGTCCAATTGGAGGGCTTGATACTGGAGAGGCCCAGGTAATAAATGCATACAGTACTCCATATGTGGCCGGACCTGTGCTTCGTAAAGCATAGGTAAACCTAATAAAGTACCGACTTGCACGGTTGACCACCTCTAGTTACTAAGAAGGCAAATTGTCTTTCACCTTCAAATGACAGAGGAATTTCGTTCGAGGTATCGACAAGAGAATACCGAAACTTTTTGGAATACTAAGAGGAGTGTCCTAAAAATAGGTAGTTATGTGAAAGGGATTCTTTTTTTACGTTGACGCTACCACTTGCATCTTATGGGGGTTAAAATTAACTAGATTATCATAGCCCCAAGCTGAGACCGGGTCTAAAGATGCCTCAACTCGGTTTCGATTCGACTTGTGACAAGAGTTTTCCTCCGCTCATCGATTTCAATCCGCCAAAGATTAGCTTGATCCAAATAAACCACGTCACCTGTGCTCTCATTTTTGTAGCAAAAAATCTTGTGCACTTGCAACATATTATGCATGATAAACCGTGTGGATGACAGCACTGAACCTTGGAAAAGGCCAGCAGCAGTTTACTAGCAACCATATAAGGGGTTAGTGATTATATTTGCTAACCGCCGCTGTTGCTAACCTATTTCAACGGCATTTTTACATTGAATCCCCTAACCCGTGCGTAGATAGGAAGCCGCGTGTAGTTGAGGAACCAAGTCACACTTGTAGGAAGTCATAACTTGGATTTTTTTGTAAAAGAAGTAGCCGACATGGTGCGGGGTTTGAGTTGTGGTAGGTCACCCGGGCATGATTCGCTTAGCACTGAGCATCTCCAACATAGTGGCGGGTAATCCGAGTTGGTCAGCAAGTTGTACCCAATTACCTACTGAAGTAGCTTACTGAAGCCTACTATAGCCTACTGAAGTAGGTCAGGCGGCAAACATACCTTAACTGTGTAGTGACCCTGCTAGAGGGTGGGCGACGTTTCCCTTCAACGTAACTGCGCTCAGGGCCATGTGACCGCCGAAGCTATCAGAGCATCGTACATGATTTGTCGCTTGTTATTAATATTAATGATCTGAGTTTTTTTGTTTGTTTAATTTCACTTCTAAAATTAGTTTCCATCAAAGCAGATGTGAAGCTTACACAAATACGTAGGAGTCCTTTATTTATATTATAATTATATATAATGATGCTAAATACCTTCATGAATACATTTATAATATTAATACTTATTTATTACTTTGTCGCTTAATTAACAAGAAGATAAATATCGCGATCGTTTTGTCCAGAACAGCCTATTCATCTTAATAGGGTATAATTTCTATTTGATTTGTCTCACTAAAGGTTTCCGCAGACAAATTGCCGTTTCGGCAAAACAAGATCGAGTATTTCTTTCATAACTCTCAGGAATATTTTGCGAGTATTTCCCCGGGGAACAAAAGGGTGAAGCACAATTGTTTCGTAGACCGAACCCGAGCCAGCGAATGAGTTATAAATACAATAGAGTTATTAAAAGACAAATTAGCCTGCTGTACACAATATGGCAATTAAAATAGTCGGTCTGGTAATAAAAGGCCACTTTCAGAGGAAAGAAGATTATTATTATTGATTAACTTGACCCCATTATGTAGCAGTTGAATTATAAAGGTTTCATGAGCCACGACCGATTTGGCTAGCCTGTTTAACGTGGCAATCCTGAGTACATTTCTGGTACAACTTTTAAATCTCGTAAGACAGACACACGCCTTATCTAGGTATACGTTCTAAGTACATCAGCCGGGTTTCATAAAAAATTACCTCAGTTGCGAAGTAAACCACTGTAATAGTCATCGCTTGCTTTCTTCTGGGGAGTGAGATTTATAACGAATGTTTCATTGCTAGTTCGATACCGTGTTAAGCGCACGCCTGCGCGACGCTCATGCTAAAGTGCTCCATCCGGGGCACGTGACAGTGTACTTTTGTAAGGACCCGCGCGAGCATCTGCTTTACTTAGTTTCAGGCTATAAATTTATTTTTCCTGACACTACCTCCTAAAAACAAATCATTCGACCATCACTTTTCAAGCACTCCACCGCGCTAGCCCGCTTTATAAAGCGTATTGGTGTAATCGGGCATTAATCAACTATTCTCAGCTATGGTCGAGCGTGTTCGGTGTCCGACTGTGACACGCGAATTCTGGACTTGTTCTTACGAGTTTTTTCATTTTAATCGAAAAACATAACGTAGAGACGGGCTTGCCACCTATCACATCATGGGACCTAATATAGTCAGCTAATCGTAGGTTTATACTAGTATGCAGCTCTGCCTACTGTTTCGAAGAATATGGGCGTGACGATATTTATTATATTATATTTGTTTGTTTTATCTTCATGAACTAATCACGAAAATGTTATCACAAAAAGTAATACATACTTTTTATGCCGAAAGATCTGGTAAATCTTGTGCGAGAACTCCAAAAATTTGTAACGGAGGGGAAGCCGCAGGAAACAACTAGTAAAATATAAACGCTAGGAAATTTTGAAATGTAACAAGAGCTCTCAACGACGAGGATATTTAAAAAAATAAGATACGCTCGGGAATATCGCTGAGAGCTACTCCCGTGCCGCTCATCTCTGCGTCTTTGATACTTAAATCGCCATAATAGCGTTTCCTGACT
This sequence comes from Caria ino melicerta, assembly GCA_018237365.1. NCBI lineage: Eukaryota > Metazoa > Arthropoda > Insecta > Lepidoptera > Riodinidae > Caria > Caria ino. Next base: position 4,102 of record DVZN01000866.1, read on the forward strand.
CACTCGTCGGATGCACGTCGCTTGCATCCGGACCGCCTCTCCGGACTGTATCTGCAGGCCAAAGTGATGTAATCGAGAATATTGTTGAGGTATCGCTGTAGTGGGTACGTTGCACACGGCCCCTCGACGTAGGTACAGCAGAGTAGAAAAGTTACTTAAATAAAAAACAGAAACAAACAAATATAACTACAACCAGTCACAATATAGTGAAAGTTTTATCAAATCTAAGGAGAGCCGTGTATTGTTCTGTATTTTATTTACCGGCGAAAAAAATGAAGCAGGTTCTCAAATCGACGTATTTCATGTTACATCACGCACATCTTTTTATTAAGTAGACCATTTTGGATGATTCTTTTAATTATTTGGAATGGTACACATCCGAGGTAGTCCTTTCCTTTCCGAGGTAACCTTGTTGTAGGTGTTTTTCAGTTAAACTGCGATTGAATCACGCCAGAGTTACATCCTTATTAATAAGTTAACTAATTAATATTTAAAAAGAATAAATAATCAATCGTACATTATTTACGACTCATTGTTTAGAACAAAACAAGTGTCTACTGGTATGTCAGCTTTTAAATGAATGAGTGTGGGTTTATTTGATACTAGTACCGCATCATCTAACCAATTACCAAAATAATAGACGAAACAAATATAAAGAGACGAAACCGGAACGGATTTAAAATTTTTGGTTGATTTTTTTTAATATAATATTGGAAGGAAAACACGCAGATATCTTTCCACAAAAAGATATCTTCCCGGATGTTAAGAAATTCACGCCGCCTGTATATACCAAAAGTGGTTATAGTTCCTTGAATGGGTCCGGGATAGAGGTCTTTTGCAAATGTTATTGGATGATGTAGTGTTGGGACAAGAGAACGAAAATGTGTGCCGTTGTGCGGAAAAGTACACTGCGGATGTAGAAAGGAGAATAAGTGCTAGGAATATAGAGAATGTAACGCTGACTTGCTTTGCACGAATCAGTGCTTATTCTAATGCTAGTAAATGGAGGTAAGAGTTAGGTACGTCAGAAAAATCATGAAAGTAGTATAAAATGATTTGATTAATATAGTATAAATGAGGTTGAAATGCGAGCACTCTGAAAGGTTTATGAAGGAACGCTCACACGTCACATTCGTAATATTGAGATCAGAGCAAGAGTAAATGAGAAAGAGCATAATTTTGATTGTTCAGTCATGTGGAATTGAAAATACAAGATTGACAAAACTGATTTAGAATGCGAACGTGGATACTTATACGTATGGTGACCTGGGAGACCTGGCTATCCCGCAAGGGATTCGGCGTGAAGACATTTGCGATCTAACTACTTAGTTTTATAATAGGTCACGCTTCACCTTGAGTGGTATCCACCGCCACATCAATTTACAATGTCATATGACATATTAAAGATACACAGATCCAGTAATCCAGTATCCAGTAATCCTACAAGAGATCGAATCTACAAGCGTCAATTGGCGTGGCTAAGCATGTATGCTAACATTATGGTTTCATCAACTTTTAATAAAAAAATCACCATCAGTATTAGTTGCCACTATCATTTATCGATTATTAACATTTTTATCTAAGATACTTTCAATAAATAAGCCAAATAACCTAATAACTAAATCGCAACTTAATTTTGTTAATAATATTACCATGTAATTATCATATGTCCCAATATGCTTCTGTTTCGATTCTTTAAGTATGAAAGGCAATGCAAAGCAATACAATTCTAAGTACGATTTACAAAAATATTTTCCGATAACTTCGTATAAAGGTGTATCTGTCATATATATAAAAGTAAGAACATATCCAAGTGGCAAAAGTAGGGATTGACAGCGAGTTGATTAAAATAGATCGCTGACATGAATAAATAAGAAGCGCGTTATCGATCCCAAACGAGTTTGTTATCCGCAAACAATATGTTATGCAGCTAGGTTTATTTACCGATTTGGCAACTACAAGTACATTCAAAAAAATAACACATGTACCTCTTGGTTATGCCAATAAAAGTTGAGCTAATCAACAAGTAGCGTTTATATTTTAAAGTGTTTTGTTAGCTAATTAATAGAAGCAGGCGTTACTTTGCGGAAATCCATAATTACACAAAATAAAATAGCGGGATATTGAAAATAATTATTTATTTTATTTTGTGTTTTGTTAGTGATTGTCAAGACACTTTTAGTAAAGTACTCTTTGAGGAAAAAGTGCATTTTTTCACGCTATAAAAAAGCCTATGACTATTGTAAGACTAAGTTTCGTCACCATGTTGAAAACTGCAAAATTACATTTTTTTATAGCAGAAGGAGGCAAACGAGCAAGTAGGTCACCTGACGGTAAGTGATCACTACCGCCCACGAACAATTGCAACACCAGGAGCATCATAATTGCGTTGTCTCATTGTCCAGTTATAGCATTATAAGGATCTATTTTTACAATTGCCCATACAATAAGACGAAATGATCAGACAGATTAATGAATATTACAACTAGGTGTTCAGTTTAATATTTTGTGACTAATCGTCGGCATTTGGTGGAATTCCATTATATATTCACTTTTTTAACAAACTGCACTTGTACTTTTACGAACTTTAACACGAAATAGAGATGCTTCTATTTCGATGCCTACATGCATATTTCACATGCGTTAAGTCGCCATATAAAAGGTTATATTATAAGAAAGTTGAAAAATGTCAATGTCTAATGTTGTTAGAAGTTACCCAAACAAAATATTAAATTATACTACTTCACAACTAAGATCCCCATACGTAATAATGCACCTCAAAAGATCCTAAATTCAGGCAATAATTGGACTGTGTATTTTGCACTTAATAATTACAATCATAATTACCCGTTTTACTTCTGGTCGAGTTCACTTTTCTCAAGTGACCTGGCAGAGGAATCAAAAAGACCTATTTATAACAACACGGAAAAGTCTGCGATTCTAAAATTATGATTTGTAAATTTTAATTACTAATTAGAGAATGTTGTAGGAATTAGGTATTAGTGAACTTTATATATCCATAAAAATAAAAAATGTATTGTCTATCTGTAATATATAGTATATATAAAAATGAATCACCAAAATTTACTGTCATAACTTCCGAAGGGTTTTGTGTATAAGAAAATTCATAAAATGTATATAAATTTGATCGGAACAAATTTTTACAATCTAAAAGGTTTGCATAGAAGAAAAATTATTAAAAATAAAGTGATTGACGGTATTCGACAGCAGACTGCCGGATGTTATAGTGACATTTCAAATTGGTACAATCAATTGCCGCTTCGTTATGGACAGAACAATTTTTCGTGCGTTTTAATTTGTGATTAGAGGTGCATCATCATGTTATTTATTGTAGTTCAATGTTCAATAAGAATCATAACACAAACTCCGCATTGTGGATGTTTTACAGTGACCACAACCTATTGAAAGAAAGAAACGTTATTTTTTATTAACAACAGATTCATTGCACACACAGAAAAAGAATATGTGTTCATGCAACACACCAAATTATAAAATAATAAAAAAAAACAAAACAAAATCGCTCAATGAACGTTTTCAATCTTTAACATTGTAAACAGTGAGGCGATGTATCGTTATTTTAATTGAACACATGGGTGAATTGAACACATACATGTGAATGATTAAAAATAAATATTAAATTATCAGAAATCATTAAAAAATCTGGACAGTTTTTTACACAATTTTTGGATGTGAAAAAAGAGCCAACATATTTTGATGCCTTTTCGGTGACATTATCTTAAAAATCGAAATTAATCTATCAGTAAAGCCAATAAATAAAGTTGTGGTTACTCTAACATCCACAACGCAAAGTTTGTGTTATGGTTCTTATTATGCATACATATGTTCGAATACACATTCATATGAATATAGCCATGCCACGAAATCGTCGTAATGTTTCACGGTGACCACAACGAGCTGTGAGCTAAATTTTCGCTTAATGAACGTTTTTGTTGAGCGTAATATATACACAGATTTTACAAAGTAGAATTTGGCACGTCTTACATCGGCCGAATGTGACATAACAGGCAACTCTTGGTCTTGAATAAAATCAATATCACTGGAATTACGGCTAAGGATCTAAAAGCAATCTGTCTCGATCCTATCACCGAAACAAATCAGAAACCAAATTACTGGAATTTTAATTACAAGTAATACACGTTACAAGAATCTAATCCTACAAAGACATACTAATCTTACGAACTTGGAGCAATTTTACGAAACCTATTTTTGACTTAGCATAGCAAAGCTTTGAATGTGAGTCACACGTTACATTAAAATTGTATACATTCCAAGATTTATAATCCATATTCAATGACAATCACGGGCATTTCACATAAAATTTACTTGTATAAATTGCAATCTTAGAACGTACATTCCGATGCTTGCAAGTTGTTGTTCGCACGCATGCTGTGAATTCTTTTTTTTTCAAACTTAATCTATACTGCGGGTATTAAAATACAAAATAATTATTCAAATCGATCCAGCCATTTGTGGGCAATAGTAAAACTAACGAACACCAACTGACCATAACATAATGGGTTTACATTTATAAATATATGTAAGAACCTAATCTAAATAGAAAATAAATATCGTCACGCCCATATATCCTCGAAATGGTCGGCAGAGGTACATACTAGTACACACTTACTTTTGACAGTCGGACATCGATACCAATCGACCACAGAGGCGATTACGACATAAATAAACATAGACAAAAATACAATATACTAATATTTTAATGGTATAAGTTACCGAATAAGGTGATGGCTCTCCTGGTGGTGAGACACGATCGCCACTAAACACGGGAGAGCTATCCGAGCACTTCTTTGAAAAAGCAGCTGTTCACTCTAAACTCTTGGTGAAAACCGCGGCAGACTACACCCAGACCGTGGGCGTGCCAACAAGTAACATTCTAAGGAATCCCAACGATCCGATAACGGCGGTAAACGCCGATCTCATAGGTAACAATCACACAAAACACACTACACCGTCGCCGCCTGTCCCGGCGACGAAGACCCCTTTTCCGCCCGGCGCCTAACGCCGGCCAGCGAGCCACAGATACCCCGTCCAACAGTAGTCAGAACGCAATACTAAGCCGAGGTCCAGTCTCGCAGGAGACAACCCTTAATGTGGGCGTTATAGAAGTCCCACCAGCGATAAATAATGTAGTTTCGGGTTGAGCACTCTGCTCGCCCAAAAATGCCCGGTGACGTTGAGAAACCGCTCTGGCTGGCAACTATTGTCATTTCGAAAAAAAATAGACACAGGAGATATCACCAATGTATTGCTATCTGGTGGCTGGGATGTTTGGCTTCATCAGAATACGACAGTAATGATACCTGCCTGGGTAAGTTGGCGCATAGCACTTCGCTATAATTAAAAGTTATAAACAATATATAGTGTAATTAATCAAAATTTTAAGATGTCTATGACAACTACTCATTAGTTGATTACGACAACAGTCCTTTTTCAATTACTAGATATCTAGTAATTGAATACTAGTTTTATAAGTTTCTAAAAAAACGTAAATTTCACACTGAATAGGAAACATTTGCTAGCTTTGAGTTAAAAAGCTGTAGGCGATATACACGGTTCTCATTCAGAATGTGCTATCGATAAAACAGTCCGTGCCTCCTTTGCAATTCCTTGATATACGCCAGCAAAAGCTAGTGAAAATTGAACTTTTCATCTTGTACACGACGTAGCCTCGCGCGATTTTAAAACGACTATTGAATATTCTTGCGATGTAAATCAGACTATATTCATTTTATCGTTTCTAATAATCAAAAAGATTTTTATGAGAGGAGGCAAACGGGCATGTGTCCGGATGGTAAGTCATCACCGCCACCCTTGAAATACTTATGGAGATGACACTTTTAAATACGACGATGCCAACTTTGGCTACGTCAAGCTACGTCACTCTTAGCAGACCGACCTCGCTGTGTATTATGGGAACATTGTTCTTATCCAAAATAGAAGAAGCCAAAATTGACCCAAAGAGAGTGAGTAAGCAATTTTGTCGTTAGTATCAGCTCATAGTGAAGAGGGTATCTTTCAGGTAATATTTAGCTTCGCGGTAAAAATCCTTGTCAAGTATTGGCAAAAATTTGAAATTCTGACACCGCGTTAATTAAACTAGATTATTTATCTGCTTCTTAACTACTTTTTTGTGATCACTTGTTCATAAATTGACAGGCATTGTTTTGTAAAATGTTACAGAAAATAAATTTGCTCAATTGGATACAACGACGGCAATACTCACGTCCGCGTCACGACTATAATATCGTTGAAGAAACTTGTTTCATGTTTTCGTTCACGGTTCGATTATTCGAGCAGACGTTCCTTACGTGATTTGAAAAAACCAAAAAAGATTGGAATTCCCGCGACGCTGTTCCGTTAGAGCCAGGTTGGTCATCTCCTATGAAAGATTGATTTTGTCATTTTAGTTGCTACTTTTCCTTTGTATAATGCTTAATTGTCTTATTTTATTGACTTAGCTTACATTAGTTTCTACTTATATTAGTATACATCATTCATTTAGTTTGATATAATATTCATTAAGTCCAATAATACGTGTTATAAACACAATCATCACTATACATCTTTATTATGATATAAGGTATTTAAACATGTACATTAAATTAATTTGTAAGATATTGTATTTAATATTCACTTTAATATATTCGTATATTTGTCTATTTTTGTATTTGCCGTAAATCTCAGAAGCAAACTGAACTAACAAAGATATATTTTGCCTGATATAAGAGCAATTTTTAACTTAAATTGTGAGAAATATTTAATCAAAACCCGTTTAATAGTAGCGGAAATCTGATAAAATAGTTGGACTTAAATTGGAAGTGGATGAAGCTACGGGCATTTGCTTGTATAAAATATGAAACTATCTCGTAATATATTGCGACTGGATAAGCTATATATCAACAGCCCCCGGTCGCGCTACCCCGGATTTCGCCGCACTAACTTCCCAACTCAATTTCCATTCCTAAGGGATGCCGTTTTGAATAATCCTGTCTTAGGAAGCACATAGTAGCCAAGAAAAACACACCAAGTTTAAAGTTCCCTTAATTTAGGAGAGTGAAGCTTCATTGTTAATATTTGACACTAAAGCATTTTATCCTTTTTCCATTCAAACCTTTCATAAATGAATCTACTTTTTATTACGGTAACGGCTTTTTATAACGGTACGGCTCTCGCCTGTTAAGACCGCTAGCCGCTTAGGTCCCGGGTTCAATCCCCAGGTCGGGCAACTTTTCTTAAAAATGTTTTTCAGATTATTCTGAGTAAGCATGACATTGCCCGGGATTGGAATG
>DVZN01000867.1:0-11447 GCA_018237365.1 Caria ino melicerta
GGAATTGAACCCGGGACCTAAGCGGCTAGCGGTCTTGACAGGCGACAGCCGTACCGTTACACCACATAGGCGATTAATAAAATATATGATAAAGTAAAAATGAAGAATTGTTTCTAGGATAATATGAGGTCATTATTATGTATATGAAATTATCATTTTGATGAACTAGACATTTTGATGTCAAATATGTGGCGTTTGGTTTGGAATTACAAATTCAAATTCATTTTAAATTTAAGCTAGTGTTTTTTGTAAATGTAGTGATTAATTTGTTTTGAAACCATTTAATTTTTATACATCACTTTATTCAGATAGGGAAATCTTAGATTTAAAATAAAGTACGGCACAACTTTAGTTGATAATGGAGAACTAAAGGTGATCTTTAATGGAAGAGAATCCTGGATTATTGCAAATCACACCAGCTGACTGGTGTGACTGGCGCGAAAAAATAAAAAATGTATATTTTGATAAAGATAAGATAAATATTTCAAAAACTTGTGTCTATATAAAACTCTTGCGAGGCTGGAGTGAGGCTGGACTTGCATTATTACCGAAAAATATTTGATATACACACAATTCCAGCAATAGTTAGAAATATATATCTATACAAAACTGCCTGTCTTTGAGGAAATCACATGTGAACCTCATTGAATAAAGCATGTAAAATAGCTACTCGTCAAAGCTTTAAGCAAGTATGTATATCGTCGGGATATAATCGGGATGTCGGAAAAGGCTCCAACAATTTTCATGAAATTAAGAATGCAGAGTGTTTCGAGGAGGAGAAATCGATCTAGTTTTTCTAGGAATTTCATTTTTAGAAAATTTCGTTTTGTCCGGGTTTTTATGTAAAGAAAATTCGCTACAATTATCATTAGGATACGATAGTAAATATCTACAAAATTTCAATAGCTTCGTTGGTAAGACGGGTGGCTACATAATCGGAGGACCCAAGTTCGAGACCTTATTTTCTTCAAGTTTCTTCTTTTGTAAGAAAAACAGAAAACCTACACAAAGAAACTAATCATCCAGGTATTCTTTGTAAAAACGACAAACATCTGACGTTTAAAAAGGTCTGATTAGTAGCAGGTGTATCATCTCCCTTATTCCATAATGGCAAAGTGATTCATTTGTCTCATGGCTATCCGAATGTTTTAAGCTTATCCGACGATAGCGCGGATGGAGGCACGGAATGAATGTTCCGCTGTTAACAGCAATCGCCAGATAACGGCCGTGCCATACGAGAATGTCGTAATGTTGATAATTAATAACGAAATATACAATGTTTATGGCGAGACCTTTTTGGTGGTCTCGACACTCGACTCTCGAACACCAAATATAGGTTTTCTCGATTTGGTCGAAGTATATCAATTGATCCAAAGACAGATATTGAAATGAACTGCAAATTCCTCTTTGTCAGGAAATCATTGTCACTGAATATATTATGAAACCGCTTTCCAAAATCCATACTATAATCTTATGTGAAAGTGCGTTTGTTTGTAGATTTTTTACGTGGAATCGTCTGGAGTTTTTTACATAGGCTACTTTCTGCCTCTTTCTATTCTCCCATCCCCATAAAAAGGGGGTGAAAGTTTCTATAGAGCATTCCGCAATTTTCAATGCTAAAAGCCAAAAATTCGTACGTGGAATATTTGTTATTAATGATAAATACGTTAGTTAACCATTTCTTTTTTGGAAATCTGCCCCAACAGGACTTTCGTCAGTTTTTAAGGTAAAAATTTGTACACAGACTCTTTATAATAAACGAGAAATATTAGTTGTGCTCTGTTGCGTGATCTCTTCTGCATTCTGGTGCCTTAATCCCGACGGTTTCGAGTTCTGAATCGGATCGAGTTTGTTTCCAATTTGCGTCAATTCGTCATCCTAATTCGAATTAGTAAGATCTGACGCAAGTTGGAAACAAACTCGATCCGATTTAGAACTCGAAATCGAACGTCGGGAGTAAGGCACCAGTTTTAAGTTCTGTATCAAGAAAGGGGATTTGTGTTACCCCAAATTAAATGCAAGGAAAGCCACGGGTAAAAGCTAGTAAAGAGTAAAATTGAAATCTCTCTTTAAGAAGAGTACGAAGAGATATACTAATGAAATCAATCGATTATGAAGATGTCTCGAAATATCTCGATTAAAACCATAAGTAGTTACTAATTAGTAACATCAGTATCTCGACGGTCGCGACATTTTATATTTCAAAAACTAGTGTCATCAATAACCAGGAAACATACTTTTATACATGCTACATATTTTTATGAAAAAGCTGTAAAGTATAAGCTTATCAAAAAAAACAACTTTTGAAATTGTGTACAAAAAATTCTCTACCATACACATGACTTGCAATTACGTTCATCCAATTCTCTTACTATTTCAATTCTCAATTCTTTATTGCATCATATGTTACAAATAAGTGTAGGTGTTACATTTAAATATTATGTACAGATAAACATATGAACCCCATAAGGGTATAGCAATGAAGGAGCAGACCGATTCATTTTGGATTTCACACTTTTGAATTTACATGTTTCAAATATATATATATCTAAGTTAAGGTAGGATTTTAAGCTCTGAAAATATGCAGCCACAATTAGCCGAGGATATTAGGTCCCATGATGTGACAGGTAGCAAGTCCGTCACCAGTCAGACATAAATCTAAACCCAGGCAATGTTACATCTTTTAAAAAAACTTATAGAGAACAAGTTGCCCGCCCCGGTACTCTTTGTCATAGTCTGGCACAGATACCACTCAATTACAGAGCCGATTAAAACTGTGCTAGTATGTATATTTACAATGATAGTTTTTGTTAATGGGACCTTACTTCAGAATGAAATTAGCTTCTGTGTTTCAATTTACAATTATTTGTGTATCAAACTTTAATGGAGTCTGTTAAGCCATTCCAATATTAAAGCATAACAAGCATTAACTCATACATACAACTATTATGTATTATTTTACCTTACATGGTTTGTTTACAAAGATTCTTCCCAGAGTTGGACTCTACTATAGTTTAGAATTTAGATGGACATATTGATATCATATAATTTCACATAGTTTTTTTTTACACTGTTTTCTCTGATGAACTTTAAGCCATTGTAAACAGTCACCTATCCCATCTAACTATTCCATTTCATTCCCACTGCCGCCCAACATCATCAAAGTATTAGTCTTCGCGTCTGCACCTCAACTGGTTAAATTCTAAAGCTTTTTAAAAATTGATGTTAAGTCACAATGTGGCCGAAATGGATCATGCCTGCCTAGAAACAGCCTATTCACTCGGGCCTTAAAGATGACTAGGTTATAATTTTCAGGAAATACACTCGCAGACAGCGAATTCCACTCCTTAGCCGTTCACATGTAAATTCTACTCCTTAGCCGTTCACATAAGAAAAGATGAACCAAACCGTTTTGTGCGGATAGGTGGAAATTCTACAACTTGTTTCTCATAGTTGGAATAGGGCCGGTTAAATTAGATAGTGTCATTCTTTCGCACACTCACCGAAATGTATTCTATAAGAGACCGACAAGCAAGCTACCCTGCGCCGATGTTCTAGCCTCTGCAGTTGAGGGTTGGTCAGAGCAGGCTTGCTAATAAGCCTCTTGGCTCATTTTTCCACCGAATCCAAAGCAGCCAGTTGGTATTTGGTGGATCCATTCAAAAGGTGGCAGCAATACTTCATGCATGACCGAACCTATTCTTGATACAACTGAAGCAACTGTTCTGCTGTGAAGTACCGCCTAACCTAGGAAAACATACCTAGATTTCTTTGCTGCAGTTTTTGCTTTAGACTCGATGTATTGACAGGTTGTCGTTTATTTCAACAGATAGATTCTCGGATAGTCGAAGCCAGGTGGAAAGGACTCCGTTTCTTGTAGTTGAACGTCACCAAATTGGCATCTCCCCAGTCAGAAACTGCCCTGAGGGCTAGGTACGTCCAGACGACTAACCATATTCTCTTGACAAGACTGAATGTCGTCCTTACTGGCCTTTGCACTTGCCATGTATCTGTCCTTTACTGTGCTGTCGTCAGCATACCCCAAGGTACCAGGTACAAGCAGATCATTTATATGCAGCAAAAAAAGAGTAGCGGTCAGGACCGAACCCTGTAAGTATAAATGAAAAAGTTGTTTGTTTACCTTTTTTTGTTCCCACGCCTTGACTAAGAGGAAAATTGTGATCAGATAAAGTGACATCGAGCTTAGGCCTCTTTCTTTCTCCCTGTTGCTGAGGAAAAATAAAGCGTTTCGACATTATACGAGTTTGTACATCTTCATTAAATAATTTCTGTTGAAATCACAAATATTTTCTTTTTACAAAAAAATAATTTTCCCGCCTATAAAGTATGAAATTACAAGGCAACTAGCAAAAGCAAAACAAAATTTAAAATAATTTAATCACGGTGTTGCTTACAATACTTTTTTAATTCCGTCAATTTTATTATTTCCTCGTGTCGTATCCGCTTTTGCTTAAAAGAACCCCTGTCTCCTTGCCAGGTAGCTCGTTAATCGTAACACGCTAGATGAAAAGATCATAACCAACAAGGCCGGTAGTTGTCAGAGGATGCTAAATAAATGGTGTAGGTATTTATTTCTTTTAAAAGTAATTAAAATTGACTACATTCTCAGATAACATAAAAATATTTTATTTAAATAATATCCGTAAAATCTGGCTAAAAAAAGATGCGCAATAATTACTGTGATGATTTTCGCAACAATAATGCATGTTATTTTAGTTGGATAATTTGATAATATGCTCTCGCATGCCTATTATTAGTATGCTTATCAATTACCCTTCAGAGCGCTGCTCCTATATTCGCCTAATCATCATACAAATCTTTTGTTTCACGCACCAGGTGTTATTCTTCTCGCTCTCTCTCTTTTACTTTCTTATGAACTGAGTATTGAACATTGTGCTAAACATTCACCCTTAGGAGCACATTTCTGTCCGCTCCTCTTACCGAGAATTTTAATTTTAGCGAGCAGTAAATATTATAACGGTTGATTTTTTTTATTTAAAACATAATTATAAAAATATATAGTAAACATAAATAAGGTTCATGAGTAGTTCGTAATTTTATGATGTAACTAGGTACATAAGTAGGTAATATTTAATGGAAGGTCACTGCTCTAGTGCTCATTAGATCTTAGCAGTGAACTCCCACTAAATATTAGATATCCACCTAGGTTAGAAATCCACCCTCTTATATTCTATTCCTGTCACTATAAGCGACATTCTGTATCTATGCATCCAAGATACACGTTAAGGAGGAGAAGAATTAACTAAATGTGACAAGTTCATGGGGGGGGGAGATCTTAAAACGTGTGACGTCACATATAAAAATCTAAAATTTATAACAAACATTAATCGTTCTTACCAATCAGTTATTCAGAATATTATACTTTATGTGGATTTCAGTAAAGATAATCTAATTTATTAGTTAAAGAGAGTGGGGAAAAGGCTATGATTAAATATAAATAAATAAAATATGCAATATTACATGAGAAGGAAATTGACTACCTATAACAAAAACGGGAAGAGGGGGCAAAAACTATCTAAATTGTGTGACGTAATTCATGGATGGCCCCTGATATAAGTATCGGGATCCTAGATTGAAAAAGACAGACACCGATACCCGCCCACCAGTAGTCATAACGCAGCACTAAGCCGAGGTCCAGTCTCGCAGGAAATAACCCTTAGTGTGGGCATTATAGGAGTCCCACTCTTAAATAATGCAGTCTCGGGTTGAGCATTCTGCTACAAACGTCCGGTGTCGTTTCGAAGCCGCTCTGGCTGGCAACTACTGTCATTTCAAATAAAAAAGACGTAAGTTACAGGTTATCCTTGGACAAAACACATTTAATGATCTAACTCCAAAGTAAGCAATTTATTTGCTTGTGTTAATGAATGTTAGTTATTAAGTATATATAAATACTAGGATAAATTTAAAAAAACACCCACATTCCAAAAATGCGCACGTCTAAATTCTCTACACAAACGCTCGCGCCCTATCGGTAATTACTAATTTAATTTTTAATATTTTGATACAAATATAAGTTAGCAGACCGGTATGTTTATATTATCATAGCATCTTCTATATTATTCAATTAAAACTAGCTTTGTTATTCCGAAAACCTATAATTTTCAGTATAAAGTACTGTAAACCATAGGTTTTCAAAATCTATGCAGTGCTTTATATTGTGAACCAATAGTTTACACTATAAAGCGCTGTTACTAATAATGTAATGTCTTTTTTGCCAATTTCGCTAGAACTGACGGAAAATTAATCTAGCTGGCAACGTCAGTCTAGTGATTGTCATCTCATGACAGTGACAAGCCTAGTCAATGGTGACTTCAGTCTTGTCACCACTGACATTTTGATTAAAATTAAAAAAGACTTTGTACTTTGTAGCCTTGATTATGGACGCGATCTAAGTTTTTTCCTTGGTAAGACCAAGATACGTAAACAATTGTAATAATATTTTATTATAAATCAAATGTAGGTAAAATATCAGGACTTAATGTAACCCTAACCAAACAATATATTACCTATTTATATTTCATGTAATCCACTATTTTTATTAAGTGTAGTTTCCTGTTTGAGTATTATCAGTTGACATGCTTATAGGGAAGACTGTGTAACATATTTATAAGGCTATATATTAAAATATCGATAAAATCAAGAATTCATGACTTTTGTATGAAAAATGACAGTCGTCCAGCATTATTAAATCATAAAATTGAACTATTTGTATTTCAATTCATTTTAATTCAAGAGAGAACATCTGATAAATAGATGGATGCCGGCCGCACGCACGAAACAGCGTAACTCACAATGTCATGTTCGCGTGCAAGCGAGAGCACGTATCCAGTGTCAGATGAGCATGATCAGCATAAGCGTTTGATTTGTGATAAAATAATTATAAGTATATAATTTTTCATTCTCGTTTTTTTACAATGTTATCGTGTAATATTATTGTCCGTAAATCAATTTTACAGACACTTAACCATTTTTTGACGTAATAACATTTTGTAAATCGAAAAATGCCAGCAACTCATTATCTCGTACCACGTGCAAGTGAGAGCGTGGAAAAACCGTCAAAGAGGCACGATTGGCCTACGAATACGGCTTGTAATGCATAAAAGTATGCAACTTTTCATCAATGTGTTCTTATAACTTTATCATGAAAAACTATCTTATGTAAACAGACTTTACAGACAACCATTTCTTTTATACGTTGGAAGTCAAACAAGCAGAGTGATTGCCTGTGGTAAGAAATTTAAATCAAACATTTTAATAGCGCTTTGCCAACCAGAGAGCAGGATGTTAAGATTGATAAATATGATATATAGGACGTTAAGCCTTGTCTAAAATAATAAATCAAGACATGTTAAAGGCATTGCCGTTATTGTGATATGAAGAATATAGGTATAAGGTGGTGGTGATATATATATATATGGGTGAGCCATTGTGAAATTCTACCTCCTAGAAAAGGTCACGGTGTTATTAAACCTATGCACGTACTTAGTCTTCAAAGGGTTCCGGATCAACACAAGTTTGTAAAATACTGAATGCACCAAATCATGTTTTTTAATCAGCTCCCATTAAGATTGTTCGATAAAAGTTCTTAACAAAAGAGTTTTGCTGAATTTTTTTAGAATGGATAGGTGAATGGATATTTGTGATTATTTTAATACAGAAATGGTATAACCAAAACAAATAGACAGTCAAGTTTTTTCAAATAAGTATTTCATTTTTGGTAATAATGGTGTAGTGGTTAAGCACAACCCCCCGTTACGCTGGAGACGTGAATTCAATCCCTACAGGCGCCGTAAAAAAAATTTCGTCCTTAACAGTGTTTTAATTCCTCAAAGCGGAGGATACGCTTAAAAAACATAACCGATTGTGAAAAAACGATTATAAATTTGTGAATTTTATCTGTAACGATAAACTCATATGATATGTGCATGAAAATATAACCAAAAAGGGCATTACAATCGACGTAATCGATAAAAAGAATAAAAACAATAAATTCTACGAGTTCTTGCCACAGCGCCTTGGTGTAGTGGTTTAGCACAACAGCCTGGTACGCTGGAGACGTGGATTCAATCCCCACAAGAGCTGTAATTTTTTTCTATCTTAACAGTGTATTGTAAAATATGTCTTTGATGTATATAATACAATGACGTATTTTTTATTTTACGTCGTAGCTGATATTTTTTTTGTGGTGGTCCCAAAAATTTGAAGTTTAACTTGAGAAATTTAATACTTCATCGATATAAGATTTGATTAAAAAATATCCTATGGGGCTGTCCATTGATCACGCGAGTCTCGAAAGGGTAAAGGGAGTTCGGCAAAAATCACGAACTATCACAAAGGGGAGGGAGGTGTACTGAAATATCACGTTTATTTATATATCACGTACACGTATATAACCTGGAACCTTCTGTCTAGACCTTTTTATCATAATCCCTAATTTTTTAGAATAAGACTAAATTATACTTCATACTTGTATTTTAAAGTTATTTCAAATAAGACTATTTAATTGTATATTTGTATATCTAAAGTAATGAATACGCGTGATTTTAGGTGGGATATAGGGGGTTAGTCTTAAACCTCATCATGTATCACCAAGGGGAAGGTAGGGGTCAAAAGAAGCTGAAATTAAAAGTCAGCCCCTTTGTAGTCATTTAAATTTTTATGTATACCTATGTATTATATTACTATTCATATAATTCCATAATAATAAAAATCACACAATAATTTGAATAGAAAATATTTGATTAGAAAATTCATTGACTACCGCAACCACTATTCTATCATTATGTCTCCATAACAAGCTATATTTTACAAAGTATAAATCCAAATAAAATAGCAAAATATTTGTAATCGATATAAAACCAAACATCACTATTGCAGTCATAGACTGTCAGAAAGTTTTGACATTTGGGTGGCTTTGCAAAGAAAATTTAATTGTCTTTGGTTTAGTTCGCCGTAAATTTTAATTGCGAGAGGACGTGCATCATGTCTGTTGCTTATAAACTTGGTGATTTAGTTTGGTATGTTGTTTTACTTGTATTTTTGTCACTAAAAATAAATATCCACTTGATATAAATGCGCATTATACTGTATTTTTCTTGTTACAGGGCTAAAATGAAGGGTTTCAGCCCTTGGCCCGGCCGGGTGAGTCCTCTCATGATGCTATTTTTTAACAAAATCCCGTATCTAATCATAAATAGCTCTTAGTTTCTTTGTAGAAATTTAGTATTTTATTATCACGTACATTTTGTTCAAGAATTACCTTAATTTAACTTTTTTGATGTGAGCGGGAAATTGTATCGAAAATGCGTATAGACGCGTAATGAGTCCTCATATAGACACAAGTACACTCGTAAATTCATATTTTTTCGTTATAAAATAAGCATTTTTAGTTGACTTATAACTTATCGAGTTATTTGTTTGTATACATTATTATATGAAAACATCTTTTGTCACTTTCACTCCTGTGATGTTTGTGAAGAAAAAGAGAGGCCATTAGTTTGTTGGTTAAAATAACGTTTTGCGGTTGTGGGTTTTCAGGTTGCAATTCCAACTCCTGAACTGAGACCTCCCAAAAAGGCGACTAATTTACAGTGCATTTATTTCTTCGGAACTAACAATTAGTAAGTATTTTGAAGATATGTATTTATTTATGGAGTAGTATCTCACTGATAAAGCATTAATAAAATGATGAGGGTGTTGTCTTGTTGGAATGTTCAATTGACTGGATTGTACATACAAATTCATAATAAATAAAACATTTCATAAAATAAAATACATGAATTTGAGTTTATGATCTACAAGATTGTCTTTTGAAAACAGTAGATAAATATGTAGGTACACATATGTATATAAGTTTTGACAGCAAATTGTGAGTGAATGTGGTGCATAGTGTAGGGAAGCATAATTGGGGGTGTATGATTATTGAATGCGTTGATATATACATGTGTCTGAGTGAGATTCTACTGTATTTTGTTATTTCATTAGTTAAACGAAAGAAATTTTTTTTTGACACTTGGCACCCTATTCTCTCTGCCTACTCTGCAAGACTTGGCGTGAAGATAAGATTTTACTTAACTTTCACTTATGATGCTAACATTTTTGGTAGGGCAACTTGTTCTATGAGTATTTTCAGTATTTCTGAAAAATAATGTTGCCTGGGATTGGATTAGTTCCTAATATGGTGAGTGGTAAATCTTGTCCCATTGTGGCACCTAAAATCATTGGCTAATTGTGGGTGCATACCGGTATGTACCTCTGTCTACCCCTTCGAGGATATATGGAGTGGTGATATTTTTAATATTTTACTTAAGATTTTTACACCTCTATATCTTGATGACCATGGACCTATAGGAAAGTTTGAAAACTTCTTGCTCTGTGTCCTCAGGATGTGTTTGTCTCTAAAATAACTTTAAAAAATGTATTGTCAACAGTGCATGGATTGAAGAAAATAACATTAAGCCATATCAAGAGCACAAGGAGCAACTTATTAAATCATGTAAAACTTTGGCATTTAAAGAAGCAGTTGCTCAAATTGAGGAATACATTGCTCATCCTGAGGTATGTAATTTAAAATATATATAATATACTGGAAGTCTAGCTCTTGATGATAAGAAATACACTCTGCCTTTAACTGAAACAATTTTAGTGACTCCTTAAATTCCTGGATGCAGTTAATACATATATTGACAAAATAACTTGATCTTATGCTTGTTTCCCGCACGCAACTATCACCTGCTAGCCTCTAAATGGTTAAGTTATTTGCCAGTATATGAATAGTGTTCAGTACTTTTTAAGATTGTCTTTGTTTTTGGTGGCTCCTTGTCACGGGTCAACTGGTAGAAATTTCTTGTTAGAGATAAGCTCGTACTTTATTTTCTTTTTGTCAATGTTTAGTTTTAATGATATATTATATTAAAGAATATGAATAGTTGAATATAGATAAATTACACTATTTATTTAGCTCCAAACTAAGGATTTTCTTATGATATAGATTATAGGTGTTACTCAACAATACATATAAGGTACATACATACCGAAATATGTAAATAAATTTCTAATAACAAAAATATTTAATACCCACCCAGACACACAAATATGGATATTTACACTACAGACTGATTGTTGACGAATGAATCCCAATTTAGTAGTTTGTCAGTATTGTTATTTATTGACTCAATCACATTGTCAATAAGGTGGATTGCTTACTTCTTATACAAGAAGTAGGCAACCTGCCTCATTGACCTAATGATAATGATTGATTAATGAATTATAAACAATATATTAGGGATTCCTAATCTAAGTGGAGCCTGCCTCTAGGGACTTGGAATTTATTTATTTATTTATTTATTTATTCATCACACTATCTTCACAGGTTTATCCTAATACAATAGTGCAGTATATCC
>DVZN01000868.1:0-11447 GCA_018237365.1 Caria ino melicerta
CACACGGGAATGACGGGAACGGGATAAAAAGTATCCTATGTCCTTCTCCCAGTTCTTAGCTACCTCCTTACCAATTTCGTAGCCAAATCGGTTTAGCCGTTCTGGAGTTATAAATAGTGTAACTAACACGACTTTCTTTTATATATAAAGATAACTTGTTTAGATTACAGTTTTTGTTATAGAAAAAGCGGATGGATCCTGTGTATTTTTTCGCTGTGCCTTTTTTACGAGACGGGTAATATAATTAAAGTTTTTCCAAGTTCATATCGCGAGACGGTGTGACTGGTCATCGATTAGCTTCTGTTACTGGCTGCTCGAATATTGAGCCCTCCACAACTGGGCTATCTAGTGCGCGGGGCTAAGTCAACGTAATTAAGTCATATAGCTGTTTATGTCGCATTCACTAGACGTGTATGCCCGCGGGCAGGTCGTATAGGCGTGCCCGTCGGACATCGCTACTGTAGGTCTGGGTAACGTCTGTTCAGTGTAGGACTGTCGCAGTCACATACATATAGTAGCGAGGTTCGATGGGTTCGTCTGCGCGAGCATGCCCGTCTAGTGAATTCCCCGCTTTAGGTTCACATGGGTATCAAAACATAGGTTAGTTCTTATCGATTTAAATAAATGTTTTAAGCATTGTCTTACAGCACATGATGAGGAAAAAAAACCGTAATTATGTGGTTCGTAAGAATTTAAAGTAATTGTAAACAGAACCCTCCGTGTGGTGTTCAAGTCACACTTAGCCAGTTACATTTTCAGATAAGAGAAATATATAGACGCAACGGGAAACTCGGTTTTTAATATGTACCTACCTATTGCTGAGGTAATGCACAACCCACTAACACAATAAGTTTTGTGTTTCCATATCGGTGCATGGCGGGCTCGCACTACCTTTCCCAAACGTGCATGTCTTGCGCGTTTGTTAGTGTCGAATATTGCTTGACCGCTACACACGAAGGTACTGTAGCGCTAACGTCGACCGGGTTGTAACGGTGCACCAGGCAGCAACAAGTACGCGGTCCACGGCAGCAAGCTGTTCCGCGCGCTGGACCCGCTGCAGTGCGGGCGCGTGTGGTGGGGGCAGCTGCTGGGCCGCCTCGCCGCCGCGCCCCCGCCCCCGCGCGCCCCCGCCGTCGTGGATCCTCCCGTCCTGCTCGCGCACTGCCAGGTGTAGTCCACTGCTTTACCTCCAACACAACATCGCACCCGCAGCGCTACCTGCCACACTGGGCTATCCTGCCCACATAATGCCAGGTCACTATGCACAGATCTACACTGTACTCCTTCCAACACAACACCGCGCCCGTGCGCGACTGGACTATCTGGCTCACACTCACACTCTAGTGTCACTCCACTATACGCCCTGTACTACACGCAATTCGTGCGTGACACCAATAGCATTACGCAAGCATTACATGTTGTATCTATGATCTAAGGTTCTAGCAATAACGCTAGCTGATCTATCAATAACGCTAGCTGATCTATCAATAATCAATAAGCTGATCTATCAATGATCAAGTTGAGCTAATAATATAGTAAATTAAATACAAATGTTTATTGTGCGCGGTCATTCCATCCTTTTGTAGTATATGTTCCATCCATGCGAACGAAACGATTTGCTTCAACTTGTCTAATGCGAACGGCCAAGGAGTGGAATTCGTTGCCTGCTGGTGTATTTCCGGAACTATCTTTAAGTCCAATGTGAATAGGTTGTATCTATGTAGACATGGTCCATCTTTGACCGCATCGTCAATTAACATCAGGTGAGATAGTGGTCAAATGTCGACCTTATTCATTGTAAAAAAATAGTAAATCGGTTGACCCTACGAGCCATCCCTGCACCTTCCCACTAATTTCATCCACTAAGTGTTTGCTTACGATGTTTTTAGAACTCAAAATATGTTTTATGTTCCTTTGAGCTATTCAAATATAAACCTATAAATTTTGCAATTTTTAAAATTTGATATCTTGAACGAATTGAACGATTTTGATGAATTTTGCGACTTTTGACGCAGTTTTTCAATTTATACAAAGTTACAAAAAACACCGACCGAGCACCTTTAACAGAACATTACGATTACATCAAGACCCCGTCAAATGAAGCTATGTTACGGTATGCCGATATTGCTAGATATTTAGACCCAGAACCTGGCTTCAACAGGGAGCAAACACTTTATATATCACAGTCCCACCAGCTACTCTGTGGTAAAGCTTTGCCAAGGCTTGTTTGGATGGCTCTACCTATTTTTACCTTCTTTAGTACCGCTTTTATTACTTTCGGTATTCGAGGCTTAAAAGTCCTGCCTCAAAAGTGACTACGCGATTTAACATCTTTAGTGCTTTAGGACTATGTCTCGCATTGTCTCGCAGTTTACTCGTTTAGTATACAATATCTGTAAGGTTTATTCCTCTTCGCAGTTCCTCTCCTACATTTCCCCTCCCTCATATCCCGGTAGCTTCTGAGCTAACCCTGGATCTGCGGTTCACAGAGGGAGACGATAGTGAAGCTGGTGAGCATCGAGACGGCGGAGACGTTCTGCTACGTGGGCGTGTCCCGCGGCGGGCGCGTGGGGGTGTACTCCGGGGAGCTGCAGCTGCTCACCTCGTACGAGGTGCCGGAGACCTTCGCGGCTACATTACACTCGATCTCCTGAGGATGATTTTGGTTTACAAACGAAATGCATTTCATCCACTTACTGATGAACCCGTGGGTGGTTCAGCGGGGTTCGAAAGTTCTATGAGATGCACATTGTTAAAGCCGGTGGCCATTCGGGGTCTAGTTTTCTGATAGGTTCATCCAGTTTGTCGATTCGTGTGTACTTTTGAAGAATTCGCACCGAAAGGGTTACACGGGCCTGCAGGATTAGTGAATTAAAAAACTTTGTCACACACTTGTTATCCCGAATACATTTCTGTGAAGTGAATCCCGATTATTTTTTACACAATACAGCTAGTTATTTTGTACAACCTTGGATGCTGGATAGAAACCAACTTAAAACTGTTTAATGAATAACTTCAAATTTGAAATAAATGAGTTATGAATAGCGAGTTAAAAAGGCGGCTGTAGCAATTTTGAGATTTGTTATGGAAAACAAACCTTTTATCCTATACTATTAAACGATCAATATTTGTATGCTTGTTTTTATATTTATTTGTAATGAGGTTCTCGAAAATGGCTCTGATGATTTCGATGAGTTTTTCAATATAAAGAGATGTCGTAGTGAATTCATACATATATTGTGTTTGTTTTTTATTCCCTTGTTATTTATTTATTTCCTTTTTTAAATTATAGAATATAATTAGTACCTACCCAGTTCATATGTTTTCCAGATATTTTACCACAGGACGGGAGTGCGGCGCCGCGTGAAGAACTGCTGGATCACAGACGCCATCTACATGGATGTGAGTCGATTTCATTTACCGGTCGCATATTTTATTGAAGGGAACGAACATCCCCCTTAATGCCATAAAAATGAGTGATATGAATGTAGTGTCCCCGTTCCCTGGCCATTCTAGACTAGCACGAGACTCCACGAGGCCAGGGGGAATAGGGTACAAACAAAATTAAAAAAAGATAATTAAAAAAAGGAATTTAACATAAAGGTTCATTCTAATAGAATGAACCTTTAAGTTACAAGCTAGAAAGGTATTTATAATTTAGCGGGGGACGGTTTGGTATCTTATATATTCTATTAGTTCGAGAAGGTTCTGCCACCACTCGCTATAAGATGGCATTAGTAGTACGCTGAAACTTTTTTCAGACATATCTATGGTATAGGGGAAAGTAACATTCTAAGAGTTGTAATTAATTATTATATTTGATTTTCATACGCAATGGTATATGTTAAAAATGATTTTAATGAGAGTAAGAGAGTATGTTAATGGTTTTTATTTAGTAATAAATTAATTATTATATGTAGCGGATTCCTGCTACGCTACACTAGGTATGTTCAATTTCATAGTTCTAGGTCTACGGGAAGTACCCTACAGGTTTTGATCTTTCAATTGTTTTGACTTACAAGTTCTACTTTGCAATATTTTCAATATTCAATATTTGGTATAAATTTTGCTATATAAAGTTGGCCAAGTTTGCGTAGTCCCGAAAAAAATGTTTAAAAATACAGATAGACGGCCAAACGGATAACGAGGTGACATCGTAGGGTTTGATGTCGCCTGCGTATCCGGAACCCTAAAATGACGGTAAAGTGAAACAACGGTGGTGGCGTCCCGTCGGCAGGACGTGCGCATGCTGGTGTACGCGGCGTCAGACCGCAGCCTCACGCTGTACGCGGCCGCCACGCTGCGGCACGCGCCGCTCTACTGCGTCACGGGGCTGCCCGACATACCCACGGTAACGGTTTGTTTGTAATGATCCAATTAAACCACGGAATAGATGAAAGAGGTTGGAAAGGAAATTGTAGCCACTTTGTATTAAAACAAATGTCGCTGTTTGTCTTCGACTTTATTCTTTTTTCCCGTTTTAATCCACCATTTACATAAAACATTATACATCTTATATTCTATGTACAAGTAACAATGGTAACAACTTTAAGACATGTTTGTGGTAAAATTCGATACTAAACGAAAGTGATTAAAATAATGTAAGTGTGATTTTGTTGAAGTAAGATCGACAGATTATACTTTTATTGGCCCCCCACATGCCCCGCCCACATTACTTTTTCAACCTCTTTTATCTATTCCGTGACTTAACTATGCTCGCCTGCTACAAGCTGCCTCGCAGGAAGGCAGATTGTCTTTATAAAAAAGAAGCTCGGAAATCACAAGTGAAAATTGTGTCGAGTTCGATTGCTAACAGACGCATTAAATGAAAGAGGCGAAGACCTACTTTTTATACTTTGTATGCGTTACAGTCGCTGGCGTGCTACGCGACGGGTGGGTGCTCCGCCCTGGTGTGGGGCTGCACCCGAGGCTCGGTTACCACGCTCACCTTCCTGCGGCCGGCCGTCAGCCTGCTGCACCTCTCCTCCATAGACCACATCAACTACTACTTCTGGATGGTCAGTGCTATACTGCGAAAGTACTTTCTTATGATTTATTCGTTAAAGGAGCTGGAACCTGCACGGGGTGCGTAATACCATGATGTATCCACAGCCTTGACTTTGACATCGGAAACCACAAATATCGAATGTTTTTATGTGATGAACATTCTTCTCTTCTATCTAAATAAGTTCTTGTGCTCTATTTTGTTTTATAATCTGTCTACAGAATAGCAGTATAGATATTCAATTGCGCCTGAGAGAAAGAAAGGAACGAGATTTCAGGAGACCTATGTTCCTAAGTAAATGTGAAAAGGGTGAATATCACTCTAGTGTCTAGTGATGTTGATGTGGGGCAGGAACTGTCGTCTCCCCCGCACTCTGCGTACTGCGCGATCCGCACGTGGCGCAGGCTACACGCGCGGGCCGTGCGGCGCGTGTGGTGCGAGCGGGACGGCAGCACGGTGGTGTCCTGCTCGCACGACGCGCTGGGGCTGCGCGTGCGCCGCGCGGGGGGCCTGCTGCCGGACTACGAGTACTTCGTACACAGGGTACCCACTTACACTCCCATCCACGCCTACACATTACAAACTATTTTGTAGACAGCTGCACAATTAAGGTGGCAATCGTAGCACAATTTGTATTCGTTCATCGCGGTAGAGGTGAAACACCGACACAGCGGTATTCACGCTCAGTTGTCGCCGATCATGGGCAATCGTCTATTGCATCTTTAACATCAGTGATTCGTAAATAATTTGTCATAACACGGGCCAGAGATCATTAAAATAAAATGAAGACTGTTCATTTGCCAGAAATTATATGTTGCAAAATGTGTGATAATTTCGTGTCGTTCATAATTGTGGCGTGAGCTAGCAAATTAACGAACACGTATAAGACGTGACTAAGGCCGGCGTGTGCGCAGGGCGTGTCGTGCTTCCGCGCGGTGGCGGCGCCGCGCCTGCTGGTCACGGGCGGGCCCGACGCCGCCGTGCGCCTCTGGGGGACGACAGGTCACTCGCCACTCCGCCACTACGCTCTACGCTCCGAGTGTCACATTTCTGCGATTTAAAGTGCTTCCCTGCACGGGGTGGTCATACTTATTGATAATTTATTTTAATTGATGTTAAATAACCTAACCGAGTTTAGAAAGGAGCGGGTGAATATACGTTCCATTGTATTATTTATGTATGTTACCAAATCGAGAGTTTAGGTTCACCGTCCCTTACGTTCAAATATTTCTAAGATGCGAATGTTATCGCGTCGAAAGATAACGATTTCAAGAACATCATCGCCTATGTGGTGTAACGGTACGGCTGTCGCCCGTTGAAACCGCTAGTCGATTAGTTCACGGGTTCAATTCCCGGGCAACTTTTTTTTGAAATGTTTTTCAGATTATTCTGTGTGAGCATGACATTGCCCGGAATTGGAATAGTGCCCAAAGGGGCGATAGGCTTGCCACCTATCACATCATGGGCCCTAGTACCTTGGCTAATAATAGGTAATAATAGGCGTGAAGGTACTTTGTTTTCTTCCTCCGACGCGATACTGACAGCATACGTACGTCGCAGCAGGCGGGGCGGCGCTGGCGCGGCTGGCGGCTCCGGGCGCGGCGCGCGTGCTGGACGTGGCCGCGCCGGGCGCCGCCGGCCTGCTGCTGGCCTACTGCCGCGACCGGGTGCGACTAATTACACCACTTACACTACGCAATCGCCCACACACTAACACGACATCACACTCATAGGTATAACATGAAGATACCGGTCGATGTGGAGTCATGATACTTAGCAGACCATACTCTCCGCTTACCCCGTGACGATATGTAACGTAAAGATATATACGTGTGATGAGAAATGATAAGATGCTGAATCTTCCGACGACGTCGGACAACCTGTCAATCCATCCCTTTCATTCTAGCATCCTACATGTATGTATATGACGTGTGTTTAACGTACGGCCTCTGTGGTCGAATTTAGTATGTAGGATGTGAATTTCGTAGGCTTGATGGACAAAAATAAGGTACCCCGTGTTGATCCGGGCTCATTTGCGAAATAGACCAGGTGGGAAAGTAACCTGCCAGGTAGCTCGTTGCTGTCTCTAACACCTTTAACTATACAGGTGGTAGAGTTTCACAGCGGCTAACCCAGTTCGATACTACCGCCTTCACCTATTCCTGCCGCCATAACGTCAGTGTTTGTCATTCCGGTTTGAAGAGTAAGGAGGATAAGTCACTAAACTTACTTTTGCACAAAACCTTACCACATGCCGGACTCTGGTTGATAACACACCATTACCACCTTTGATTTGATTTTCGAGTTCCTTCACAGATGGAAAATAATACTTGGTCAAAAATATATTTTATTTTTTAACCTCCCACTAAGAAAATTGAATTTTTTTTAAGTGAGGAAGCTAATGTGTTTACGTATTTTTTGACATGATAACGTCTTATTAATCGATGAACGCCGGCTGCACGCACAAAAAAAAATTCTTTGACACGTTCCGCCACCTGAGCCAAACGTAAAAGCGAGAGCCCGGAATGAGAGCGTTCGGCTTGTGACGTATTCATGTCTCTTCCACTCCATCGGCCAATGCGTCCGAGATGCGCAAAAATTGTAGTTTCCAATTAGCTCCTTTGTATTATAGAAAATAATGACAATTCACTGATAATCCAACTCATAAAAGTAATCAAATGTTCGTCAACGTTTTCTAATGACGTTATCACGTAAATTATCGTCTGTAAACCGACTTTACAAACTTATCGATTAAATTAGTAAATCGAAAGAAACCGATACGAGACTGATTGTATAGAGTCTACGTACACTATAGATTAAGCGTTAACTTGTGGCAGCGGGGTCTGCTACATTCGAGCTGCTGTGAGATATCGCCATTTTATCTATCGTGTAACAATCAATGACATACGATAGATAAAACGGCGCAAATAATGAGGCACTAGTATTTTACGGAAAGTCATATCGACTCGTAAATTGGTCAATCAAATTTAGATTTAATGTGAACATTTGTTAGCACACACCATTGCCAGTACTTGTTGCGATTCTTAAAAATCGGACCTACTACAACTACTGCTCGTTCCCTGTCACTAGCACCGTGCCCTTTACATAATGGTAGAGTCTGACTACAGCTCGCCTGGATTGGTACCACCGCCGTTTTTATTCCTAAAGTCGTAACGTTAACTTGCTGTTAACGTGTTCCAGTTCAAAGTGAACGTAGCCGATAAACACTTTTGGATGAGGTTTAAACCTCATTTAACCACGTTGCGTTAACCACACATCCATATTACAGACATTATTAGAAACCCGCGACTTTGTCCGCGTGGGTCCTTAAAACCATTTGTTTTTATTTATATTTACTTATTCTTTAAAAAAATAGCCTAAGTTGCTCGTTATTATATCAGCTATCTGCCAGTGAAAGTCCCGTGAAATCGATCCAACTGTTCCGTTAGTCAGTCACACAAAAATCGTAAAAAAATCTATTTTGGCTTAAGTACCGTGTGTACATATCTATAGATACACATTCAGTAAAAGAGGGTATTTAAATAATTACAAATAGACACTCCAACTTTATTAATGAGTAGGTATAGATTAACGCATCATTAACTTCCGACTGCTTGTTAGTCATACAATATTATATAAACTTGTGACCGTGTGTTCGTGTTACAGACTTTGCATATCTGGGACCTGTACGAAGAATGCCTGCTGCAGAGCATAAAGATAAAGTTCCCGTTCCTGACCACGCTCGGGAACAAGGTCGAGTTTGGTGCCTGCTGCATTTACCCTGGTCAGTTCTTTTATAACTTACTAGCTGCGTCCCTGCGGTTTCCTCGCGCAAGTCTGATAGAAGATATTTGCATATTTTATGGGTTTTAATCAACAATATTATATAAGTACATAGAAATGCATATATATAGCAGAATAAACACCCAGACTCAGAAATGCGAACGTTTACGTTCATCACACAAACGCCCGCCTCCGTCGGGAATCGAACCCGAGCCTCGCTATTTTGTCGACGAAGGTACGCTACCACTCGGCTAGCGAGACGGTCGGACATGTTTTTAGTATTAAGATAAGATAATATACTTAAGTATAATTAAATACAAAAGTTCATAATTATAAAGATAATATTGTGAAGTAAATAATAATACAACATCTTAAGTTTATTTACCTCATAGGAATACGTTTGTTATTGCTATTTATTTACTATTTTTAGTCGACGACAAAAATCGAGGTGGATCGCAATTTAACAGTGCATATATGGCGGGAAGATATTCCAAGGGTGGTCTCCATGGTAAGGAAACCAGGATCTGATTATGGATCTCAATTCCTCAATCAGTTTCCCATTGAAGGGAGGGAGAGGAATTTTCATAAACCATAGGGACGACTAGTGCGTTTGTTAATGTTTTATAAAATATCTCTCTGTACATCTATGTGCGAGACCTTACAGTCGATTTTTTTTGTAGTTTACTGCGCTATGATTATCAAAATTATTATATCAAATTATAATGTTAACAGACAACTGTCGTCTTAGACAATTTTCTCATAAATGAAAGTTATAAGTGAGTCGTGAAACGCAGAAATGTATATGTCGCAGTCAAGTAGTTGAAATATCCGGAGAAAATAGGCGGAATAACCGGAGGACCCCAGTTCGAGCCCCCAAAGTTAAGAAATTTCTTTTTTTTTCTCTTACCCAGTCACTCAGATACTCTTATTTATGGGACGAATCTTGGCATCGTTTCGGTCCAAGGCAAGGTGTTGTGAAGTCGGATCACGAAGATTCGTCCGTGTGACGACCTGTTGTGGAAGTTGTATCTATGTTGAGGATCTAAATATATGTAATATCGCGATTTCGGATTCCACTTGAAAGTCATGTCGTGTTCAATTTGCGTATTACTTGTAATTTGTTATGAATTAAACAGCCTACCGGTTTCGTTTTTTGCACCATCTTCATTGTTGTAGTACCTTCGAATATTTCTGTGACTCTACAACCCGATCCTTGTCTTCGCTTGGGTACAATGTGATTATCTTTCTTCCAAATTTCTTTCTTTCAAATTGATATCTTTGAATATATCCATTTTTCCGTAGTATAATTTATATTTATATACCTACAAAGTCTCCCCTTAAATCGCTCTCTCTGTTGATAATAACTTTATTAAAATCAGTTGCACAGTTTGACTGATCTAAGTGTATGACGATTGATATCTTGGTTTGAAAGTGACTTTTACATTGTGTAAAGATAAATGAGATTTATTTATTCAAACTTAAGTATTCGAGTCCCACAGTTTCTCCTAGCGTATCTTATTATTATATAAATATGTGCAGGAAAAAATGAGTAAAATACTTGTGACGGAGATAAGTGATCCGCGTCAGTGCCGTTGGCTTTGTAAATATAAATAGTCGGTCGGTATTAATCATTGCACGATTAGTTACTGAGCGTCACTATTTTATTGTTAGCAAAATATAAACATACAGTCAACATTCTACCCCAATGTTCTGATCATTCTCGCCGTTCCTGGCGACGCTTGTAAATGATTTGCTTGTAATATGGGGGTCCGTCAATAAATAAATATAAGTAATAAATACACCATTTGATCTAACTCCACATCGAGCCAATTATTTGTTTGCGATATGAGCGTTAGTCAGCGATAATTTGCATAAAGATACATATTAAGACCAGTATAATTCATCTAATAAACACCCACACCCAACAATACAAACGTCTATGTTCTTCACTCAAACAAGCCTCGTTATACGTCGACGAGGCTCGTTTGGTTTAGTAACACTACCTTATCTATTCCTGGCACCATAATGTCAGTGCTTGCCGTTGACGTGTTTCGGTTGGGAGTGTGATGTAGCCGGTAAACTTTTTTTGCACGAAGCATAACTTCCTAGCATCAGGTTGGTAACAAACTTTTATTACCTTTGGAGTCCATAGGCGGCGTGCATTTTTTACTGTCAAGGAATTCGTGTTCACGTATTGCTTTCTAATATTATGCAAATGGTCTTGGTTATATGCAAAGATGTTAATGATATTACGTCCTAGGTCCAGCCGTGGAGGAGGAAGATAAAGATGACGGTAGCAACGTAGAAGACCGTAAATTGGAAGATTGGTACGTAATCGTACGTCTACAGTGTGTGCGTGTGCGTGTGCGCGCGTGCGTATGTCTTTGTGTGTATATGTATAATAATGTATGGTAGTGACTGGATGGTGAAATCAGGAGTTCTAGTTATATGGCGTAATCTAAAGGAAGCTTCAGTTCAGCAATGGACTGCAATTGGCTGATGTATATATAGTTTTTAGGGTTCCGTACCTCAAAAGGAAAAAACGGAACCCTTATAGGATCACTTTGTTGTCCGTCTGTCCATCCGTCTGTCAAGACCCTTTTTCTCAGGAACGCGTGGAGGTATGAAGCTGAAATTTATATCAATTACTCAAGTCTAC
>DVZN01000869.1:0-11445 GCA_018237365.1 Caria ino melicerta
AACATTCTTGCCATAGCGAGTCACATTTAACATCTATGATTCTATGATATTTAATAAAAAAGCTATTCATACGTTACCTGCCTACAAATTGTCGTTCTTCTATGATCGTAATTTATTCTAGAGTCGTGGAGATACCAGCACACCTCTGCCTACGTCTTCGGGGATAATAGGCGTGAAGGTACTCAAGATACCGTTTGTTGGGTCAGATAGTAATAATATAAAATTATATATTAATGTGTATCTATGACTGCCCATGCATACTTTCCAGTCGACATCATATTTATTCCAAATTAAAAAGTTATCACTATGTTTTCTTGCCACACCTCTGCATCTTGGACGGCCTTGACGTAACAAATAAAATATTAGATTTCATTTAAATTCAATAAATTATAATTTATATTTTCAATAAAAAAGTTCATATTATATAGCCAAAGCACACAAACCATTAATTAATTAGATATATTATTTAACCAATTAGATAACAATTAATTAATATATATATATATATATAATAAAAAATTAAATAAATATTGTCACGCCCATATATCCTCAAAAGGGTAGGCAGAGGTACATACATACATATGTATTCACCCACGATTAGCCGACGATATTAGAAAAACTGAAAAACTTTTGAATAGAACAAGTTGCCCGACCCGACAGTTGAGTTAAAGTCGGACACCGACACCACTCGACCACAGAGACAGAATATATCTTATAGGTTGTGTAGTGTTGGTAGAGTAAAACTACACCAAACCGTGTCTGCAGTGGGTATAGTAAAAGGCGATTAAGGGCCAGTCCATAACAAACACACTTCAGTCCCTAACCAGCCTGCTCAGCGTGGTGACTATGGGGAAAACCCCCACACTGGGGAGGCCTACGTCAAGCAATAGACTGCGACAGGCTGATGTTGATCGATGTATGAAAAAAATATCTTATTTATAAATCAAACTATCAATTGGTGTAAATCGTATGAACTTCCCATAATGTGACAGGTGGCAAGTCCGTCGCCATATTGGGCACAAATTTAATCCCAGGCTACGTTATACTCGTATATTTCAGAAAACTAATAAGACAAGTTAAACAGTTAACTGATAACAAATGAATGATGATGATTTGACCGTCTCGTTGGCCAAGGGGAGAGCATAGCCGGCTTGCCACGTCGATCAATAACGAGGTTCGTATTCGATTCCCGACTGGGGCAGGCGTAATTATGCGTATATTATAAATAGTGTGATGTATGGAGGCATTCGTATTACTGGGTCTGGGTGTTTATTAAATTAAAATACATTCTAAATATAAATAATACATAGGGTATTTCTATGCATTAGCAAAGACGATCTAATTATTATTAGTATTGTCGCTAGAAACCCATTTCACAAGAAAATATTTTGGGGTTAGATATTGATCAAATTCCAAATTATTTATAATAGGAAAAGTTTCTCGAATTACACGATTTGTCATATAATTTGTTTAGTTATGTTTATTTATTCACGGCCAATTCCAATATTACATCTTCGATCGACAGATCGCTTCGATCTGAGATAGAAACCGATCTTTCTATTGATCATCCATTTATTTACAATCTAAAGATTGATAATTGAAACAGTTCATATAACAATCGGAATGAAATTTCAATCGAATACCGGCAAAAATGGATTGAAAAAATCGTCACGCCCACACATACTCGAAAGGGTAGGCAGAAGAACATACTAATATGTACTCACGATTAGTCGAATATTAGCTCCCTTGGTGTGACGGGTGGCAAGTCCGTCGCAAATCGGGCACAAATCCAAACCCAGGCAACGTAATGTTTTTTCAGAAAAACTTAGAAATAGAACAAGTTGCCCGACCTGAGAATCGAACCCGGGACCTTTCGAGTTAAAGTCGGACACCGACACCACTCGACCACAGAGGTGATAAAAATGGATTGAAATCAAATAATATTAGGATCCGCCGTTAATGAAGTAAAACACAATCAAAAATAATATTTAAAAGGTAATAACAGATTTGGTGTCAATGATCTCTAGTCTTAGTCTAGTCGTAACTTATTGTCAATTAATTTGTAGCACATTTGACTTAATATCATCGAAACGCTTTGAAACGAGGAAGAGTTTTAAATGATGGATGATTATGACTAAGTATCTTGTGACAGTAGTCGTAAGATAAACCTACGCTCAGCAAGATATCTCCATTTGCAAAGTGACCGATTTAACGAGACGTTTTTAATTCGTGTAACTTCATTTTAATTGATATCAACATATCCTAATTTGATTATTAAACACTCATTAGCGGTATATCAAAAAGTTGTCATATGTGTGTTATTGTCGTTAAAATATCATTTTTGTTGATCTGTGGGCGAAAGAATTTGTAATTTACATTTTATAGGCTATTAAATTATGCTGTTAATTTTTTTATTATTCTTTGCCATGAGTGACATCATTTTTAGCCTATTTATAGTTATTGTGGTAGTGTCAAATATTAGATTAAATAAATATTTTCACATCACTGTTAGTTGTTTTGTACAACTCCTTCATTGCACAATGTACATTGTACTACGAAGAATGTGCTTAGAAAAATTATAATGAATAAAGAAGGAATATTAGCAATATTTTGTCAAAAATATTAAACAATAAACCTGTTGTGTCAGTCTTCAAATTGCAGTAAAAATTTAATGGTCAAAGCAAGACATGTGACATTTTAGTAAGTCTCAAAGTGTAAACGGACGTTGTTTTATTACAACTTATTGACTCGGAACAAATAAGTCCGTGATGTCGTACCGATGCATGGTAATGTTCTCCGCTGTAAGAAGTGACGATACATTATTTGTGCGCTTTAAACTAATAGGTCTTGGACATCTAAGACCTTGGTGGTCAATTATGATATCTATTATTTTCTATAAATATAGTAATGGATTTTTGTATCATAGACGAGAAACAAGCAGATGGATTATCTGATGGTAAGAAAGTGAAGTGAAGTTTTAAATAAATATCGTCACGCCCATATATCCTCGAAAGGGTAGGCAGAGGTACATACAAGTATGCACCCAAGATTAGCCGACGATATTAGGTCCCATGATGTGACGAGTAGCAAGTTACCCTTGCCGCTCGACTAACAAGGCGGTCAATATACATATGCTTTTTTTCATTAGGAAGATATTATACTTGCTTGACATCCTACGCTATTAAAAACAAAGAAATTTTCTCTGCCTTTGAATAAAGAATAAGCATATTGATGAGGAAATCATCGTAGTATTTATTTCAAGTAAATAAGTTGGGGAAACACATTTCGAGAATTGGTATCGTCAACAAACGATTGTCAGCTCATATGCTTTTCTTTAATCATTTATACATTTTTCTCTGTGGCAGTCATTTTGACGCACAAGGTTTTGGATTTATTTTCCGGGCCGAGAAATTTGTTCTATGAGATTTTCAGTTTTTCTAAAAAAATATAGGGTTGCCTGGGATTGAATTTGTGTCCGATATGGCAACGAAATTGCCATTTGTCACATCTGTGATCTGGGACGCTAGAAGAATAAAAAATAATATAATATCTGCCACGTCTGGGACTAGATATCGTGGGCTAATCGTGGGAGCATACTAGTATGGTGTAATGTATGGTACAAGTGTTTAACACAAAATATTCTTTTTTATAAGTTTTCAAAAATAGTGAAACACACGATTTAAGCCTTAGAAATACTATTTAAATACCTAGTTTAAAAATTTGTGTCTTCAAAATACAAAAAGTTTATCTCTATACTTTTGTTATATTAAATGACTGTTACTTAATACTTTATAATTCTTTATAATTCGTCTCTGTGGTGTAACGGTACGGCTGTCGCCTGTTAAGACCGCTAGCCGCTTAGGTCCTAGGTTAAATTCCCTGGTTGGACAACGTTTCTTAAAAATGTTTTACAGATATCTGAGTAAGCATGACATTGTCCGGAATTGGAATGTGCCCGAAGTGGCGATAGGCTTGCCACCTATCGCATCATACGCCCTAGTACCTTGGCTAATCGTGGGTGTTCTAGTATATCTACTGGACTCACGAGTCGTGGAGCCTCTGCCTACCCCTTCGGGGATAATAGGCGTGAATGTACTTTATAATTAATAGCTAAATGTCTAAGCTATAAGTAATATCTAATTTAGTTGAATATGCATGCTATAGTTTAATAAACCTTTAAACAAAACGAGAGAAATAAATACCATAGTGTATTTCTAGAACGTTACTAATTCGTACCTTGATCTTATATTGCATCTAATCAATCAATATGTTTAAAAGATAAATTGTACACCAAAATAAAATACGTGACCCAATTTGTTATCTCACATACGCCTAATATTCATTCACAACCTTAAAGTATCTCAATTTTTATCTTAAAATGTCAAAAGTAACTTTGCCTTAGGCACCAATCCTGTATTCATATCATATTTCTATTCGCAGTCACTACATTTACGAAAAACTAGACAAGTATGAGTCGTTGCTTCACTCTTTGTAACCGTACTCAGAGCGTAATAATTTAAAATGATTAAACAAAACTTGTTTTTACAAAATATCGGTTCGGTTTTGAATGTTTAAGCGTAACCTCCGCTTCAGGAAAAATCAGAAAAAAAGAACGAAAACTCTTACGGCGCCTATGACTGACACGTCTCCAGCGTTCCGGGGGGAACCACTACACCAAAGCGCTGCGGCCAGCACCAGTCGAATATATGGTTCTTGTTTTTGTATCGATGACATCTATTGTAATGCCCTTTTTGTTAATATTTTCATGCACCTATCAAATGAGTTTATCGTTACAGATAAAAAAACACATTTTTGAAATTCAACATTACTCGTTTGAGTGTTCAAGCTTAACCTCCGCTTCGGGTAAAATCAGAAAAAAAATTAAGAACGAAAAATTTTACGGTGCCTGTGGGGATTGTACCCACGTTTCCATAGTTCCGGGCTGACATGCCAGCCACTACACCAAAGCGACCAAGGCGCTTATTCAATAAAGTTCTTAAAAAATCTGAAGGTATTTTGCTCAATTTCTATAAATTTAAGCAACTACTGCCCGCGATTTCATCTACATTGACAGTGCCGAGAATTTCATGAGCTAAAACTTTTTGCGCGAAATTCTAAATTATTTCTTAAAAAATCTAAATTATTTTTTAAAAAAGGTGCCTAAGTTTTTCCTTTTTTCGGCCTTTAGATACTCGGAACAAACAGACAGACAAACATTTTAATTTTGCTATTTTGTTATTTGTTTCGCATCCTCATACTTTACCCCAATTTGGTCGAGCCTCCTTTGAAGAATATATCAACTTCCTGCCAGGCTGGTTGTAAAAGGCAAGCACACTTACCTTACATAGTGAGTTTTAATTAGGTGGTAAAATTTTGCAACTACTTGACACTAATGTGTTCTGGTTTAGAGGGTAAAGTAACTATGAAAAGTAAACTAACCTTTTGCACAAAGCTTAACATCCCGGCCCCAGGTTGGCAACGCATCATTGATATCTTTGGTGTATTGGTTATAATCAAGAAGTCCGTCTGCTTTTTTCCTTTCCAATATTTAAAAAAAATCTTCTTTCATATACACTCATTAAAAGCTATAATTTTTATATCATCGTACCTAATTTAAATTTTAAATTGGGGGATATCATCAATACTTATTGTCTCTGTTAGCTGAAAAAATAAGAAATCCCAAAAAAGAATGGTGTTCGATTTCCCGTAATTTAGACTATATTTTGCGTAATAGGTTAGCATAATGTATTTTTAAGAGGTGTGTTGGCGGAATATTAAATTTATTCTCGTTGTTAAATAGCAATTCCATATATTAATATAATTGACTAATATCCCAGTAAACCAAAAGTCTGTTTTGGGGTTAGATCACACACGACGAATTCACACGTATTTTACCATTTCTAGGACTCATATCGCCTACAATCCTTAGGAGGTGATCAAACTAGAATCATATTTAAAGTTTGACCTAGATATTAGGACTCATCAATTTCATATTTACAAATGTTTAACACATTTATTGCGAATATTACAATAAAAAAATCATTAAACTCTGTTAAACTGTTATAAATAACATACTAAACCTAACATGGCAGTTTCTATAATTCTCATTTGTTTATAAAATATTGGTTTATTATAATAATGATATGTTGCTTAGAAATTAATTTAAAATTTCCTTAGAAGTTGCGGATTATTTATACTTTGAGGTAGAGAAGCGATTAACATCAAATTATATTAATATGCGACACTTTTATCGAAAACTATGTGTTATTATTAATAACCTCATTATTAGAGAAATTTATAGTGCCAAATAAAACCTTCTAATAGAGGTAAGATGACATTAATAGGCACGATCGAGTTGAAACCACACAAATGGAGTTCTGGGAGGATATATTAGACATAAAAATACATAAACCAGTTTTGAATGGATTAGTTTAAACGATCGCGTTATATATATATATATATATATATATATATGTGTGTGTGTGTGTGTGTGTGTGTCTTCACGCCAAGTCCCTAACGAGGTAGGCAGAGTGTATCGAGTGCCAAGTGTCACGACTCTTACATATTTGCCTTATTCTTATATCGATAAGAATTACGATATTATGAAATTTGGTATTTATTGAAATAATAGTTAAGTCAGTATTTATTTTATAGCAAAATGAGGCAAACGAGTATGTAGGTCACCTGAACGTAAGTAATCACTACCGCCTACGAACAACTGCAACACCAGGGGCATCACAATTGCGTTGCTGACCTTTTAAATTTCCGCCCCTAATGGAGCCCTCCTGGACTCTCACAAACCAGACAAAGCTGCTACTTCACGATGGTCTTATGTATGAGAGTGGTACGTTTCCCGGGCGTGCCGGCCCATACGGCTACATACAATAATGTGTACATAGCATGGCACAACTCATTTATATTTATATTTTTATATCGTGACGGAATATTTTTAATATGATATCTTTTTTATATTCTGTATTTAGTAAAAAATAACTTTTGTCACAAAAACATTTTCTCTTTACAAAATACAGAATACGAAAAGTTACAACTTTCTTGTGATAATACTATCTTTGTCTTATGTAAGTTACAAATAGAAAAAAAAATAGATAGATTTTTAAATTAGTAACGATAAAATCTACACCTTCGAATTAAATTACTTTTAGTGCAGTAATTATTGCGATTGAGTTAGTTGGATGTCTAAACAACTTTTGAAATATATGAGCTTTATCGAATTAACCTTTTCGACATTACAGTGGTCATTGCAAGCTTGGCTATGGAGAAGGATGAGCCTTCAGTATGTCCAATAATTTGTACAACTGGCTAACGTATAGTATTGCAAAAGCTACAATGTGAAATACACGAATAACGAATACATTATTCGTGTATTTCTAGCTTTAGCTAATTTAACACATACTTTCTCTTACGGCAGATAAAATTTGCATAAAAGTTAAATGCGACATCGTGTGACTAGCAAAACAGTTATTAATTTGGCACATAATGTATTTTAACAACAAGCTCACAAATCTAGAAACAATGTGATTTTAATCTTTCAAAGCTATACATTTTTTACTGATCTAAAAGGATGTAGAAAAATTTTTGTTTGCAAAGATCGAAGCCGTAATATAA
The DNA here is from genome assembly GCA_018237365.1 of Caria ino melicerta. Classification (NCBI taxonomy): domain Eukaryota; kingdom Metazoa; phylum Arthropoda; class Insecta; order Lepidoptera; family Riodinidae; genus Caria; species Caria ino. The sequence continues at coordinate 7,627 of DVZN01000869.1, forward strand.
TATAGTTTTTTTTTGTACTTTTACTGCCGCGAGTATATTTTATGAAAAAGAAGGAAAACTATAGGATTGTTTAACATTAAAAGCAGTGCGCGGGGACATTGCACGCGTCACCTCTGAGCCATTACAGCAACTGGTATTTCCGTGCCTGTTACACTGACCCTAAATTGGTAAAGGCAAAATTGTTGTACGTATTTTCTTCCTACAACGCAGGCCTAAAAGTGCTGTCACTTCAGGAGGGCTAAAATAGGACCCTCCGGCTTGCTTGCTCGTCACGTGCTCTCTCCAACGAAAGAAGTACAGAGCTGCAGCCATTTCGGACCAGTTAGCTTCCCCGAGATACTGGATTTTACCGCATTTGTTAAGCCTCTTCGCTACGCCTAAGTATACGTCAAGGTACGTTGCGGGTTTGCTAAGACTCACTTGTGCCAACTTGGCTTTTTAAAATTAACTATTAACTCGGATATAAATTTTGACGACTCCTACATACTTGCCTAGCTTTTTCCACTTTCATTACTCTCTTCATATATACACGCCGGTTTGGGAGAATCTGGACACCAAGTGTGTAAGGCCAATAGGTAAGAGTCGTGATACTTTGCACTCGATACACTCTGCCTACCTTGTTAGGGACTTTGCGTGAAGACATATATGTATAAATTCTAACTTGGAGTTAAATGATTTGTATTACACCAAAAAGAAAAGCTAACCTAAAGTTAATCATTAGTGTTTAGCAAACTAAGCAAAACTTATTCAACCTCACATTTAAATATTTAACTCTGTATTTGGCGCAAGTGGGCCTTAATGTAATGCATTAGCTTAGATAATACTTTATAATATTAGTGTATTGTATTATCTAAGCTTGGGTCTAAGTGTGACCTTATAACTTTTTTTCTTTGTCGCTTAAACTGCAAATATGCGTTAAATAATTTCATGGCTGTATTGCGGTTAACGATATCCTGTTTCTAATGTTATAATGTAATGACGTAAATTGTTCAGTTACGTACGATTATTTGTAAGCGTTGACTGTCAGGTTTACATTAAATGTGTCATGGGTAAGGAAGATTATCCAGAACATTGCGGTATTGTGTCATTTATTTATAATATTCTATTTATAAATATCATCACGCCCATATATCTTTGAAAGGGTAGGCAGAAGTACATAGAAGTATGCACCCACGATTAGCCGACGGCATTAAGTCCCATGTGACGGGTGGGAAGTCCGTCGCCAATCGGGCACAAATCCAATCCCAGGTAACGTTATGTTTTCAGAAAAACTGAAAAACTTATGAATAGAACAAGTTGCCTGACCCGAGAATTGAACCCGGGACCTCTCGCGTCAAAGTCGGGCACCGACACCACTCGACCACCGAGGCGATAATATTCTATTTATATACCATTTATATTAACATTTTTGCTATAATTTTTTTACATAAAATCATACCCCTCTCCTGGTGGTAAGAAGTAACTATAGCATATATATATTAAAGGTGCGTTGCTGTATCAATTAGTAATAGTGGAGACTGTTCAGTAGAGGTTGTATGTAGCCATATCGCAAAATCAGTAAACTTTTGGCAGAATCGGAACATATCATGGTACCAAAGTGCAACGAATAAATACCTTGATTTTTCCCATATTCTTATATGCTTCTAAAAGTTAGACGGAGAAAGGTAACGTGAAGCATAAAATAGAGACGTGATGCCGGCATGAAATATTGAGCATTCTTTGGATTCCACAACGCACCGACACTTCAATTCTAAACTAACCAAATATAACTCCACAGTGTGTTTTCGCAGGTTACTCGCGTTTTTGGTCATGTTGTTCAGCGGGAGCCGGATAATCTAGAAAAACTTATACTAGTGCTCTACATGACAGGAAGACGCAGCAGAGGTAGATTAAGGGAGTCACTCGTGTAAACATCCAGGCAGCTGTATGATTGGCCGAATATTTTCGGCCAATCGTATCCATTTGGCACACATTTGTAGCGGGGATTACTCCTGGTGGTCATGACCCTCAGTCATAATGATACGATCGAGAATAGAGATTAGAGATTCCCACTGGCAAATAGCTGCATTACAATCTAACACCTGTGGTCTTTTTGATAAAGATCTATTTACTTAATAGTCCTACTTAACAAGCTGCTTGGCCCACAGGCTAATGTTCTATTCTACAAAGAGGATCTTATTTAATATAGAGGAACTAAATGTAATTTTACTCATTATTTCATATTATAGTTATTACATCGGATATTTCCTACATATTAATAGAGCTATCAGTTGACTTGATGTTCTAAATCTACTATTGGCAAAACTTTTCAATGCCAGTTAACTAGTCACTACAACCACTATCCTTCTAGTGAGTTGTTCGCTAAGTTGTCTCTTCACATTATAAAAAATAAAGTCACATATTTATTTCTGTAGCTTATCTATAGTCTTAAGATTAATCTTTTTTTTATAAATTAACACGATAAGATGGGATAATCTACACCAGTTAAGACATTATATTTTAAAAACAGATTTTACGGGATTAAATGATAATGAATGTTTGGCGATGTTTATAGAGGCGTGTGAATGTTTTATTGTCTTAATAGTCGATTTGCTAACTTGTTAATAGCTAGCTTGTGGGTTAACGACCCGATTAATGTGTTATAGTACCGGATCTATTCGTCGGAAGGTTACTTTGCTGCTATATTCAAATGATTGATTAATGACTTAATGAAATTAAGTAAATTGTTTAATCGTTTATCTATTTACGTCTACGATAAATTATTTATTTAGGGCTTATTTGATATAAGTTTATTTGAAAAAGGTAATGCAACATTTCTATAAGCTGTCAAATTGTCAATCGAAAAATACTTAATAGGTTTTATTACATTAAAATAAATTCTACTTGCCTGAAATGGATTCTTTTGATTTCGATATTGATTGATAGACAGATATCACTTAATATTAACTGGATATTGGTAGATAAATTTAATAGGTTCTAATCTATCAGAAATAATTACAATTTTCCGGTTAATTAAATATATGCTTTATTAAAAAGCAAATTATGTCGGGAGTAAATAAATAGGCATTATTTATAATAAGCTACTGCTTTGAAATATTTGCTTTTTTGCAAGATTGTTATTTTAGAAGATTGATTGATTATTTGATATATCATTTATATATATTTGATTGATATTATAGATTGTTTTATTTAACATCTTTGAAGAAAATATATTGGTAAAGCGTAATTATATTGGTAAGCGCATTCATACGTTGTTATTATGAAAATATATTAAATCTGATTTATAACAATTCATATAATTACAAACAAGAAATAATATTGGACATTCTTGTAATGAAAATCACTACGAGTGGTTCAATACTAAGCAATTTTGAGAAATTCCAGGGATATTTATTTCCAATTTCCTTTTTTTAAATAAGTCATCAGAATAAATAAAATAAATTACACTGTTCTCATTGCGAGGTATTGACAAGCAAGCGCAACGTAAATATAGGGGCGAACGTAATAATAAGACAGGAATATCGTAAGACTAAGTACTAATAACTAGTGATTTGACACGATAAGTCAATTATGAGCCGACAACCATTACTGCTTTGCCAGAATTTCGCTTTAGTTGTTGGAATCGTACCAGTATTAAATAGACACTCGCAATTATTTGACAACGGTTCAATTGATCTTAATTTGTTTGTGTGATGAACATAGGCGTTCGCATTTCTGGGTCTGGGTGTTTATTAAATTTCTTTGGTATTTAAATATGTATTTCTATGTATATATTGTTGACTAACACCCATAACACAAGTAAATAATTTGCTTACTTTG